>JAUPMH010016900.1:0-10830 GCA_032270665.1 Metridium farcimen
AAGAAGAAGAAGAAGAGGAAGAAGAAGAAGAAGAAGAAAGAGAAGAAGAAAGAGAAGAAGAAAGAGAAGAAGAAGAAAAAAGAAGAAGAACAAGAGGAATTCGAAAAAGAAGAAGAAGAAGAAAACGAGAGAAGAACGAAGAAGAAAAAGGAAGAGATGCAGGAGACTGAAGAAGAAGAAACTAAGAAAGAACACGAATGTTTTAAGTTTAAGAGTCAAAAGTATTTTTTAAACTTTTAAAACACGAAACCTGACAGTTTAAGATTCTAAGGAAAAGTGTTTTCTATATATCCATGTACACTCATCAACCTCATCATGTCTTAGATAGACTATCTCTTATGGCATCTCTATAAAGTTACAAAGTGTGTATGACTAGTTGTCTATTAAACTCTTTTGTGATGATAAATGCCCTGAGGGTTTATCGCTTAGTAAAACTTGATCTTTTTATCAGTATAACTATTGTCAACGAACCTTTTCCTTGGAGCTATCAACAGCTTTAAACATCTGATGACCCTATGTTTCGTTCTTAATGAATGTCCAGCGCAAATCAATCTCATTTAATTGACATGATTCCCTATCCCGAGATATTCTATCAAATATATCTTTGCACTTAGCGCCGGCAAAAATATCTTTCCCCAGATTAGACTATCATATATATATATAGTATTGTGTGCATTTCGTTCTTACATAGCGCATTTTCAAACGTCTCAATGCGTTTTTACCATAAACTGTATGTGAGGAGATAGCCCAAATGAATAACATAAACTAATTCTGTTTTTCTTTTTCTTACAGAAGTGAATACTGATATGATGCACTATTCCAACAAAGGATTACCTTTTAAAACATCTGATCTGTAAGTACCACTTTCTGTTTTAGTAATAATAAAGACTTTAAATTACGAGGGTTTTACGAAATGCAATACAACAAACTAGTGGCTCTTTGTTTAGTTGTTACGTTGAAACGTTACTGTATAAATATCAGTTAAACGTTTGCAAGATCATACTCTATTATGGCCGTGTAAAACTGGCATCTATTGTCCGAAACGACAGTAAGTTAACTGTAGAACAATCTCTTTTCGTGATCTTTTTAAAAAAGTTATGTTTTATCCCGACTGAGGGATTAACATCTCAAACATTCGCAAGCAAATTGACGTAAAACGAGTTTAGTTCAGTAACCCAATTGCTTCCTTAGAATTACCGATGTAGTACACCCTACTCATAACAAAGGGATAAAATCTGTAGTGCATGCACCCACTCATTACAGAGGGATAGGCGCTAAAGAGTGTGATATTCTCATATCTTATCTTATGATCTAATGAAAGATTTAGTAGGAGGCATCGAATAATTAAGTCTTTTTATAAATTGCTCAGGACCCTCAGATGGTACTCCTCATAGTTGACAACTACGAAATCACATTCCAGAGTAACAAAATCTTCACTTGTTTACCGAGAAATTGACCATAACGTATTTTTGTTCTTACAAATAACATCATGCTTTTCAAACTAAGGCCAACAATTATTCATTGGGAAATGGTATATATTTCAAACTGCAAGTTTCCAATTCGCAAGGAAAGTTATCCCATAATTTGCGGCATTTTCCTGGCATGCTTAACTTTCGGGTCTACTCTCGAACACACTTACGAGGTCCAAAAGATTTCACGATTTTCCATTTAAGACATCTTGAAGGGAATTTTGTCTTTTAATAGTTAAGGAATGTGGGCTTGCCCGTCTAGCTCAAACTTCACTTCATTTCGTCTGAAGGTTTGCGTAAAACGAGGTGTTGTTCTGAAGTCTAGTTTTAATAAGCACTGATAACAATTAAACTATCAACTTGAACCCAAATGTTGACCCCTCTTTATTAACGTACGCCCCATCGTCCTTCCCCAAAATCATTAAGCTAACGACTAGTTAGCTAACCTAACCCTAACCCGAACACATGCACCACCAGTCGTTTCGTGCAAGGATTGACTTATGATATTCATCTTGATAAGTTCTTAGCCTAAACTATGCTGACAATGTTTTTCTTAGGGCAGTGAGTTTAACCAAGACTGCCCCCTTAACGTGCCCTTTTGTGATGGATGCACGAAATGCATTTGGCGCCATATTGCTGAACTGTTAGTTCGAGAAACGCGAGACAAATTTCTTCTGCTAGCAGTGTACCTTTAGAGAATTTAGAACATTATCGCAGTTACAAAGATGAAATGCTTTTTTGAAGATAGTAAATCAAAATAATGGAAAAAATCAAAATTCACAATCACAATTTTACTTAGTTTTACTAAAGATAGGATTGATGTCTGAAAAAGCATTACGGTATCACTCCTTATAGTGTGTATACGCATTAACTACCGCTATTTTACTATGCGGAAATTGCCATTATCCGACGGGGGAAAATATCCAAAAGTGCCTCTCTCTCTTTCTTACTGTAGACGATTTTCTATTTTTTCTATGAATTGTATTATTATTTTTATTATTAATTGGATCCCTAAAAAGGGAGAAAACCCGACAGAATCAGTGGACAAGTATCGACAATCTAGTTTTTTTTCTTGCATAGTCGATTACATATATTACACGCTTGTAATTGACTGAATAGCACAATTGTAACCCAAATGTGCTGAAAGACGATTTATTTATCTGTAGTAATCACTTATTTTTGACGGCTTCAATCAACCTGTAGCTAATTACTCCCTGTATATGGGTTAAACGTGTCTCTCTCTACGGCTCACGCAAAATAATCTGTTTGATTTGGAAAGAGTCCAGTTTGGCGCCGAGAACAATGGATCTATTGTGTCCCATTGGTTTCCCCGATATTTCATCACTTGTTCGGTGAAGCCGTACCAACATTCCTGAACTACAAATTGTGAACTGCTTAAATGTTTCCTTTCTGGGTTTATATATATGAGCTAGTTAACTAATCCAACATTTGTCGTTTATACTTTTGAAGTTTGAATTGTGTATTTTGTGGAGGAACCTGAACGTTTTCTGAAATATTCATTCATTGTTCGCTTGGTGAATTTGCAAGCATCTAGTACTGAAACGCAAATTGTAAGGCTTAGCTGAAGTACCTTTTATGGATTTGTTTGAGTTAAGTCTCAATGTGTGTCGAAAAATGATTTGTGGTTGTTCCCGCCATGGTTTAATTCGTCCTAAATGTTTGGGTTTTCGGGGAACCTTCCATTTCGGAAATGTCATCATCATTATAGTTTGGTGTGCTAACCAACATTCCTGAACCACAAATTGTACGAACTTAATAGTTTCCTTTAATAATTATAAGCAAGCTTAACAAATCCTCATTATTGTCAAGGACTAATTTATTTTATTTGATTTATTCCCAAAGTTTCGCTTTTCCAGGGACTCTTTCAGTTTCGGAAATGCATTCAGGAGCTTGATTAACGTCACAACATTCCCGAACCACAAATTGTACTGGCTTAAAAGTTTCCCTTTAGTAATTTTATATATGATCTTAGCAAATCCCCATTTTTCGCAAGGATTGATTGGGTCATTGTTTACCTCTTAAAGTTTGGATTTTGAGGGTTTCTTTTTGACAAAAATGCATTTCTTCCGTTATAGTTTAAGTACTGTAAAATTTGGTGAACTTGCTTTCCCCATATGTATGAATGTAAAAATCTTCTTTACGAATGTGGAGGTTAAAAAAACTAAATTTCTGAAAAGTCTTCCATAGTTTTAATTTGAATGTTCGGTTACTTCAAGACATTTTATTTTATCGATTTTGTACACCAGATCAGGTTGAATCACAAGGTTGTTGAAATACAATCTTGACCACAAATTATATTAAAAAGATGTATTTGAAAGGTTTTCTTTAAAAGTAATATAAATATATAGGTACAACTCTAAATCAGTTTTTTCAAAACTTTTGTTTGAAAAGGCTGAATAGTTTTTGAGGGATTTCAGCTAAAATGTTCTTGCTCTCCATTTTTTGTCTCGGTTACTGAATGTATACATTACCTGACAACAAATGTACTGAGTGTACAAGATTAAGGATTGCGCAAGGACTAAACAAATTCCAATTTTGTAGAAGTTTGATGTGTGTTTCCACCTTAATTGATAGCTTAGAAGGCTAATCTTTATTGATGCTCAATTTTTATCACTAGTTTGGATGACTCCAGCAAAAGTACCTAACTGTTATGAAATGACACCTTCGTCTAAAGGTTTATCGTTTCGTTCGGGATGTTATCGAATTGCTGTATTATCAAGAAAAGCATCTCTTGGCTGAGTTATTTTGTCGCTCCTCAAGTCTATTTAGTATAAAGGTGAAACATTAGTAATGAAATACAAGCTATCAATTAAGGCGTAGACAAAGGTATATCTCTCTAGTATATTGTACAGTTATCGTCAGGAGATCTTCACTTCAATATGTGTTGATCAAGAGAATTCTCCAATAGGCGTTTAATAAATTAAAACAAAATGTAACTTACAGGTAAAATGAATAACATTATACAGTCTCGGCGAATGTGAGAAAAAACGTTTCTTTTTCATAAGTTTAATTTAGCGAAAACATTGAATGGCATTGCTGAGATTTGTGTGTTGGGTAAGAAAGTGTTCAGTTATATACGTGGAAACATCGTGTACCTTGAATAGCAGTCTTTCCTCAAAATCTCACAACTTTTGTTGCGTTTCCACCAACTGCGTCCTCACAGCGCGAAAACTGATCATTTTCTATTCATTGCGAGATTGTTCAATCTGCATGAAGATTGAGTTTTTTGTTTACTTTTTCTCCATGGATGAAATCCATTATACAGCATACATTCTGCTATTGCACATATCCATCTGATCCACTAATCCTGCTTGCTATTTAGCATTCAATAAGCTACAGCATTCAATAAGAGCAATCAGTTTCGGCTTAGGGAAACAGTTCGAGCTTTTGTCTCAACGTTGCACGTTCCCGATAACAAAAGATCATGATAAAAGACTGTTTTCCAAGTAAATCAAGTCCAACATCAACTCATGTCCTTCAACGCTTTTACAAAGAGCCATGGTTTTATGTGTTGCGGTTAGTTCGGAATTTCAAATCTGATATTTAGTCAGTTGCTCAGCTCGTTTTACTCTTTGGAAATATGTTCGCTCATGCTCGAATATTACTTCATATTTTACCAAAATGGAGTCAGTTCCAGTGTTATTGATTCACAAATGGAATATAGCAAACGGAAAAACAACAAAACAGTGAATCGCTAGTTGGTAGTGCGCCATTTTGTCCTCGTTGTCTTCTACATGGATTTTCCAGTATTTACCAGCTTATCTGTGTGCTTCGAGCCGTTTTCCAAGGTAAACCTCGGCATTTCTTGGCAGTTTTCTTTACAATTTCTTCAGAAATTAGCATTTGATGCTCAGTACTGGTGGCAAATCGTATAAATTCGATCCTCACTGTGAGCGAAGCAGAACTGAGCAAGAGGATGTTCCAATGTTTCATAAAGTCTTATAGAAGAATGATCTTGGATATGTTACTAGAGGTAAAAGTCAAAATCTAGCCTTTTCATTTCTAAAAAGTAAACTTTGGTGCCCTAAACATTTTGCTCAGTAGAAAGTCGGATTTGAAAGAAGCCCATGCCTTCTTAAATCAAAGCCAAATGGATTTTTCAGATTGACTGCTTATCGTAAATCTTAGAGAAGTTACCAGAGGGAAAAGTCAACGGTCATCATGCAAATCTAGCTTCTTCTGAAAAGTAAACTTTGGTGTCATAAACAATATACAAAAAAGAGTCGTATTTGGCGGGGAGTAGACAATTCTTTAGTAAATTGAAGATATATGGATTTGGTAGTATATCGAAGATGTTCGAGAAGTTACCACTAGAGAGAAATATCAACGGTGACCATCCAAGTCCTCTTGTGAAAAGTAAACTATTATACCATAAACAATTCGCTAAAGAAAGTTGTTTTTGAGATATGAACATAACTTAGTAAAGCTTAAGCCAACTAGACCATTCAGTCTTGTGAAAAGTCTTACAGAAGTTACTAGAGGTGGAATGGACAGCTCAAGTTGTTAATTGTGTTGACCCTCAAGATTATGTTAATGAAAAAAAAACTGGAAGCTTTCGTGTCATACGATTAACCTTAGCACAGCAATACTTAGCCCTCATAGGCTGAACTTTTATATATACAATTTTAAATCAGACTGTTATTTATATATACATGGCAATTAATTTATTTATTTTTTACTGTAAAACTGTAATATTAAATTTGATAATATTCTCATTTTTTGTGTACTTTAAATTGTTTTAAGTTTAATTCTTTTAATTCTTTCACCTAAAGGATTTGGAGATATCAGCTTTAATAAAGGAATCAGGTCATATTTACAGCAGCCTGCTGTTGTCATGACAACGTCAAACGCAATAATTTAAAAAAATTGATATCCTAGATCCATAAGCTTTAACATGATATATCGGTTAACTGATAGTTTCACAATAATGCTGCATAACATGCAATATAAAGTATAGGTATATAGATATATACAGAAACAATTTCGAGCCTCCTTAACCAACGTTTAGTCAATAAACATGCACAAAATATGAGTTGATATCAGACTCATATATCCAATAACTGGACTATCCTGTTGTTTTATTTTACTTTTAATAAATGTCTGTCTGTAGAATCTTATTTTTCCAGACCAACTCCCCCCCTCCCCCCCCCCCCTTCCGAGTCCACCCTCCCTCCCCTTACAAATCTCAATATAATATTGATTCATCTCTTAAATCTATATTTTTACTAGAATGTGTAGATGTCTTTTTCAGCTAGAAAAGCCCAAACCCAAACCCAAACAATACATTGTTTTACTAATAATGTGTATATGGGGCAATTTTGTGACTTTCCATATGTACCCCAATAGCAGCAATAGTGAGCTACCCAGATTTTCTTTATCTATTTACTAGTATACCAGATTTGAAATGATAAGGGCGTGGTTTATGAAGTCTTCAAATCTTTAAATACCTAAATAAAACTATAATAGGTAACACTTGATAATAAATATTTTTACTTTTTCTTGTGGTTTGCAACGTGTATACCTCTTTAATGATCATTTTTCACTATCTATAGCTACGTTATGTAAATTTGTGCCTGAAAGAAGCTTTGGGCGTTGCTGTTTTACGTCAGTGAAAATAAGATCTTCTGATAACATAGAACGTTTATAACTTTTAGGGTGTGTCGTGTGTGTGAATATTGCTTAAGGTACATGTTCAGCAACATGTTCAGCAACATGTTCAGCAAAATCGACTATTTCTGCGTTGAAACTTTCAGAAATAATATTTTCTTGCCTATTCGGTTTTATTCAAGCAACAATCAATCATTGTTTTGAATATACTGAATATTGAATATAAGTGTAGATATTTGAATCAGTACTGAATATTTCAGGGTGATCATTACCTTGTCAATCAAAAACCTGAACATAGGCTACGGATTGTGACAAGGAAGTCATTAGTTCCTCAACGTACAACACACCTAACACAACAACAATCAGTTGCATGCACTTTATTGTTCAGTGAGATTAAATAATTTATTATGTTAACCTCAGCAATACTGAACTTTGCAGTAGCCCTGTACATTGTAAACACCAACTAGCATTGATTTGTGAGAGGGGTTTTGATAAATCAAAACCAGTTTACTTTTTGAAATGAAAATGTAGTACAGTTATTGAAGTTTAAATGGAAACTAGCAAGTAAACTAGTATAGGCTGCGTCCGTGTTTGATATAAACGATAGGTAATCTGATAATGACATTTGTAACACTGTAAAAAATGTTGACTTAACTTTAATGACTTTTCGAGCTTTAGCCCTTCGTCGGAGTAAACGAGAGATTTTTATTGAAGTTTGGTGTTTTAAAAGTATAAATGTCCCAACAATTTTAACTGAAATCTACTTTGTGCGCATGCAATGCGGTCTGCAACAACAAAATGGCGAGACATCCTCTGTTACACTGTTCAACTCTTCAGCAACTTGTGTCGCAACGGCATTGCGAGACACGTTGCTGTACAGTTGCACGTAAGTGTAATTGTAAATGGAAACTAGCGAGTAAACTAGTATAGGCTGCGTCGGTGTTTGATATAATCGATATAGGTAATATAATGAAATTTGTAACAACGTAAAAAATGTAGTTTAGGTGTTACAAATTTCATTATATTACCTAAGTATAATTGTGATTTGTATTTCTGACGCGCAGATTTTCACGAATTTGTTGTTAATAAACGCACTACTCACTGCCGATTTACCATTAAGATTAGCCGTAAGATAAATAAAAGGAACTTCCCAGGCTTTTAAGGACAAGGTGTAAGTTTTTGTCGCACATATTACCGCACCTTCACCCAGATTACCCTAGCGATAAGACTGATAGAAACAACTTAAAGCGTCGTTCAGGTCTTATTGTATCTCAAGGAGTGACAGTTATTACATTTTGTAAATACTGAAAGATCTAGAGCTACCCTGTTAGGGGTCGACCATTTAACAAAATCGCCACTGAAATCTTTGCTTTTCTATAAAATAAATTCCGTGCGCATGCCAGCGGGCTAAAAAAAATTTCCTGCACGGACCAAATCACTCACCCCCTCCCCCCTCAAAAGTCAAATGGTCCACCCCTTATTAGCAACTTTTCTACAAAGTGCATCAGTGATTTTATTAATAATAACATTATTTATAAAGTACACTTGCCATACATATTCAGTGGTATACTATATAAAATGCTGATACTGTGTGTATAACAGACTTATCTGCAATCCTAGATAAAGTTCACCCTGAAACATCAGCTTGTACTCAGTTTGCTCTTCAATATGTAATATTTCATAATGCAATCACCATCATCTAAAGAGCAAACTTTAATTAAAAACTTTAGAGCCCCCCTTTTACAAACTTGTTATTTTTAGAAGCCCCCCCCTTTGCATGGGCAAAAATATTGGGAGTCCCCCCTCAATATCTTCCCTCCGCTCCGTTACATTTATATAAAAGCACCGTAAAATACAGTCGATTGCATAAAGATTGTAGTATATATTTGTACACATATAACATACATAATGAGATGCAAAAACCGAAAACACTGCTTTTTTCGGCTGTTCTTTGTATGGAATTCTTACCAAAATATACTTTTTATCCTTTCCGGCTTACTCTCGTTATCAAAAAAGTACATTTTGGCTGTTATGAGTAGTTATTTAGAAAGTGCATATCATTAGATATGTGTATATATGTATATCTCAGAAACTATAACCTTTATGCAACTGACTGTATTTAGAATTTCATAAAAAGATAATATAGTAGCACCTCACATGTTTTATTGTAAAGATTTATTATCAAAATCACATATCGATAACTTGACGTAAAGCTGAACAAATAGAATGTTTTCCAAGGTAATAATTTTACCCTAGGTAGTATATAGCTTTCCTTCTCCTTTGTATCACGCAGTTCGTTTTACATGCAAGGGAGGGTGTTGCCCTAGGGGAACATGGTAGGGACATGTTTTGTCGGTCCAAGTAAAACCAAAACGTAGAGCCAGCCCTAGGGTGTAGGGTTATGTTTCGTTGTTCCCAGATAAAAACTCGTTGTTTTATGTTAGTTTGAGCCTCTAAAACGACCACGGTATCTTCAACTCTTATAAGTCACGTGTCCCTATCGCTTAGGGCTCCAACTGTCCATGTAAACGGCAATAAAGTCCGTACAACAGGTCTTGTATTTGCTCTTTGACTGAATTACCTACAATCACAAGAGCCTGTGCTAAGGCAATAAATGTACGCCGTATAATTAAATTAAACAAAAAAGGCATAACTAATTTAACAGCAATAGATCAAATCGGCTAACGCGTTGATTTTTACGTTTCCACTCAATTTAAAATATCTGGGAATAAAAATATTTGTGCCAAACATTTTCCACGATTTGAATCGGGTGATAACGTTCGTAACAACGCGTTAGCCGATTTGGTCTAGCGAGGAAAAAGACGAAACTGTTATAGTGATGTGTAAAATATGTCAGTCTTCTCGTGTCCGCTACACAACCAATTGAAAATACGTCTCATTGTAACAATAACTTTATTTGAGAACAATAAACCCATTCTGGTATCTAGAGCACCTCAGTCGTTTTCATCGAGTTGCTCTGGGTACGAGAATGCAATAAACCATACAGGTATTTTTCAGTCGATTCTCGATAATTTACAGTGTGGATACTCGAACCATGAACGGTCAGACGTTTTTTAGATGTTTTTACGACATTCTTTTGAAAGCGACTAATTACAAGCGAGATTAGCATCAACGATCATGAGTTATTCTGACATTATTTCGATATTATGGCAGGTAGCCTCCAATCGAACTCTTCATTAAGACAAGTGGAACCTGGTTTTCCCGTGCTCTTTGCAAAATCAGTAAATCTTTATAGAGCGCGTAACGGTCGACATACTTGGGAAGATTTTGCTTCTTCAGACGAGGCCTGAAAAGAAATTGGATTTTACGCATTCTCGAGACGCCAGAAAAACTTTATTGTCACTCTTGGCTTTATTGTGCTTGCATTCGAGTTCTTTGAGCTCTTTCTGGAGTTCACAAATTTAGTTCTGAAGCTCAGGATGTTTGTCAGGTAGTTTGAAAATGTTTACGTCGACACAAGGGTTCCCACGACATCTCGATCCGTAGTTACTACAAGGCGCAATGAGCTACAAAGAGCTAATTGACCTACAATGACCTACAATGACCTGCAATGACCTACAATGACCTACCATGACCTACAATGACCTATACAATGACCTATACGATGACTCACAATGACCTAAAATGACCTACTATCATGGGCAGCAGAGTATCATTCGCGTTTGTATTCGCTTGTAATCTCCGTGTATTTATAGTTACCAACGGTCGCTTT
>JAUPMH010017011.1:0-10821 GCA_032270665.1 Metridium farcimen
TAGCACACATCAACACAATTTGCATAAGTACAGATTTAAATGGGAAAGTACAGATTTAAATGGGAACCTGTTTAATGTACATTTCTAAGGAGTGTGTATGCAAAATAAATTCATGTACATATATTTTGTTTAAACATTGTGTTTAATAATACTTGTATCATAATTATAATTGTTGTACTAGTTTCCTATGTTATTTTTAAGGTGCATTTGGGTTAGAAATGTACTATTTATTAAATACTTTCTTATTATTAAATTATTATTATAGATTTTAGCATGACAAGCAATTGCACATGTACCCCTATGTCTAATAACCTGTCTTTTGCCTCTCTTGATAACAACCAACATATTGTGAAAATTACTCAAATTTGGTGCCATTTATAATAATTAATTAAATACAATGTACATTAATTTTATAAGACATATGTTTTCTTGTGAAAGAAAGTATAGTTTTTAGACATGTGCAACTAGCACTTTAAAGAACTTTGTATTTTTAACTGTCACAAACTTGCCTTATTTCAAAAAGTAAATAGCATTCTGTGAAAATAGCATTCTGTAAAAATAGCAATTCTGTTTTTCTTAGAATATGATTGAATAAATGTGCATCTAATGTAGAATTTATCTAGATATTGTGTAAAATTGATGTAAAAATCAACAAAACCTTAAACAGTTGCAGTCACATAAAGTAACAAAATACACACTAAGTGTACTACATGTATAATATATTCATGTGCACCAAGAAAGACATTCTTAGAATAATACGCTTCAAGAAAATATATTGTCAGTACATTAGTTTAATTCATTCAAAGCCTAAATATAGCAATACATTCATTTATAAATCCTCATTTTAGGTATAATCAGAAATTGTTTATACGTAGAATTCAAAGTTTATAATTTCAATATTGAAACTTGGTAATTAATGATAAATGACTCTCTTCTTATGATGTTAAATATAGAACAACAATGTCAGCTAAAATAATTTCTTGATCACTTTTACTTCAATCTAAATTTATGATATTATACTCGCTCCAGATCTTTTTGGGTTTTGTATTCTTCAGTCAAAGAATATTTTTTAACTATCATTGCTTGAATATTTTGTACCAGACCACTAGGTGGATCAATTATTGACATGTTAAAAAAAACTTGAAAAAAAAAATAGCTTTAAGCAGAAATTAGACATAAAAATAAAAATTATGTTTTGACAAGAAAAGCAGAAATGCTTTGGGATATAACAAGAATTTTGTTTTGCTATTAAACAAAAAGTGTCACTCCATGATATTGAAGAACAGAATATTTGAACAAAATTACCTAACTAAAACAAAACATAATATTGGAATACTGAACTGAAGTCACTGCAACATGGTCTTTCCAATATTTTGTACACAAAACAATTGTACATTCTTCAAACAGCAACGTGTTGTGGTGCTTTTACTCTTTAATTCCCTAGGCATACGTGATGACAGGAACTAATAGCGATTAATCATTGATGTAATTAACATAAAGACCAAAGAAAAATAGGCTAATTCACGAGAAAACATCAGAGATGGTTTAAACAACAGTATTTAAAGTCATTGTGAATTAGTACAATCAAAGACTGTCAAAATATATCATATATCAATAATATCCAGTCATTGTTTTATTATTTTTTGCTCTATGTTGCTGATAAGAGAGATTACGAATGATCTGTTCTGCATCAAGGATTTCTCTAGGAAGAGCTAAGATTAGAGGTGACGTTGTCAACCATGTCCAAGTTAACAATGCCACAAACTATGTTCAACAATTACACTGATGAAACATGGATTAATATCTTTGTCAATCCATTAGCCAATGCTGTAATAAAGTCGTTATAATTATTTGTTGAGTAGCGAGTGGAGTTTGAAAAAGGAAATAAAAAACTTGACAGTCTAGTAAAAATAAAGCATAGCAAAATGTACACATAAACTTAAAAAACATGGCACTTTACAATATATGTACTTGTATATATCATGTATAAAAGCCTTGGGTATATAAGCAAACTTTATATTAACAAATATTAAAGAAAATGACTTATATATTATACAGTGTTAAATGTTATTTTTATTATTAACATGTTACTTACCTTTATCTAGATCTACAGAGAAAACATCCATCTTTTCAACTCTTTTTTCCAGTTCCCATTCAGCAGAGGCAGTTACAGGATCAACCTCTTCATTTCCTCTGATATACTCTTCTGCACTATAAGTGAACCATTTTCCAGGTTCGCCTTCTTTAAACACAACATTTCTGCCAGGTTTTTTCTTTTCTCCCTTAGGAAAGGAAGATATAAGAGGCACATGATCAAAAGCAAAAGGCTCTCTCGGCAGATGGGAATCAGCTTCAGGAGAACTGTGTTCAACAAAACTTCCATCATCATCAGATGATGCTGCATCATCATCATTCTTTTCCTCATTGTCATTATTTTTCACAGCTTCATGCCTTTGTACTTGATCAGTATCTAGTTTGTTGTCATTCTTGTTTATTTTAACTTCAGGAGAAACAAAAATTGGTCTTGTATCTTCTTTTTCCTCTGGTGGTTCTGGTTCATCTTTCCAGTTTGCTGCACGAACTTCTCCAGGCCGTCCATACACAAGAGATTCATCCTTCACTCGTTGGTCATTCTGATGTATATTGTGATGGTCATGCCTTTCTTCCCTCTTGCTGATAAATGGTTTAGATAGTGGCATGGAATTGAGTTCATCTTCTTCTTCAGCTTTTAGCATTTCCTCACTATTTTCAGCACTACTTTCAACAGATGAAGAAATCCCAGAATCAATTCTTTCTTTTTTGGAGGAATCCCCATCAGTATGGAATGTTTGATCGGGTGCACATTCTAGTGAATCCGAATCCTGGTATTCTAATTGTTGTGGTTCTTCTTTGATTATTTGGTTGTGATGTGAAGAGGGTTCAGTATTGTCACTTATATCTAGAACATCAACACTGCTCGACTTAGAGAGCCTTTTAAACGATCTTGGTTTCCCTATTGATATATCGTCAAAAGAATGCTGCTGTTCAAACAGCAACATTTCATTTTCATTTGGGCCTGCATCAGAGAAACTTCTCTGCTTGTATGGTTTATGTAAAGGCTTAATGCCTGGATCAGAACGTGTCCTAGATCTTAACCCGTCGTGCGTTAGCTCAGGAACAAGATCTGACAGCTTAGGACTGGATCCCTTTTCTTTGAGGGAGATATGCATACTTTCGGAGGGACTCTTTTCCTCAAATCTAGCTCTCTTGGCAGCGATGCCTTCGGTTACATAGATCTTATAGTTCCCTTGTGACGATGCGTTGTTGACATACGTTGGGACAGACCATCGATTTATCGTTGGGTCCGATTCGGATTCTTTACGAACCTTAACTGCAGATTTTGGCCTTGGCTTAAGGGCCGGTTTAGATAATGGTTGATCTTCATTATCAGTTGGTGAAAGCGAATCAAAGATATTTTTCAACTTACTGACACTCAATCGTTTAGATTCCTGGTCGGAATTTGTTCGACTAGCTTGGACTTTTTTATCAGGTTCCCTTTCCTGAGATGAAGCCGTTGAACTGCTTTTCTTTGCATTGATATAGTTTAAATCAGATTGTAAATGCGTTTTTGGTGGCGAAGCGAATTTCGAATAGGATTTGGAATCATGTTCGCCCTTTTGAAAGTTCGCGTTCGTACGGTCGTGTTTGTTGGCCGAGGTTCTTGGTCTAACATTTTCGTCTCTAGGTTTTCCACAATCTCTTCTTCTTACTCGATTTTCCCTCAAAACAGCAGCTCTTGTTGTTGCCATTACAGGAATTAAACTGTACGATAACTGCCGAGGAGAAATGCCTTTCTAAATGCTAGTCTAGCGAAGTTCATGGTCCTCTATCGAAACCCAACAAATCTAATGATACTGAAGATGTGATAAAATTTGTCTTCTCAAATTTCCAAATCGACAGTCCAGACGTAAAATAACTAACAACGAATCCCTTAAATACCGAGACACGGAAATAGCTCTATGAATAAACTATTTCATGACGTTGAAGTTTTTTTATGGTCCATGTAGTGAATCTCAACTTAAACTTATCTTTGCTAAAACGAGTCAAAACACATCAACTGGTCCAAATACTTTCAAAACAAGAGATCTTACAATCCTGCAACTCCAAGGAAGACAATTTACAGTATAATTCGTGGTTTTAGTGCAAGAAGTTGACTGCCTTTCACACCAAGAACGGATATCGTAAGCAATGCTGTTTGTACCAAGTGCCAAGAGGAAATTTATCCATGGGTAGGTCACGTGATTTAAGATGGCGTCTTCGAGTTATATATATCATCGAAGATTTTTAAAGAATCATGAAGATGAGCCAACACAAGACAAATAATAACTCTTTTTGAACAAGGATGATAACCACAACGGTTTTTGGCAATGTACGTAATGCATTATGGACTCAATGGACTCAAGACAATCTCCACAGGAAGCCCAACATCCGGCAAGTAATTTCAGGGACCCGTTAGTTATCAACTATTTGGTCAAATTCTTTACTGAATTGTAAGTCCTTTGTGTCAATTAGAAATTCTAAAAATAAGAATCGAGAGAATTTAAAATTTTGTCATTTACTTATCAGGATCTATTCATTTTTTTTTCGGCTGTGCGTTTAAAATGGCACATTTTCAGTGGTATCAGTTATTGAGCGTTGCGTCGTTTGTTTCAAGTACTATTAAAAGTACACAAAAGGTTGAAATTTGTTTTTGTCAGCATAATTGAGAAAAAGAGAAAATTCATTATACACTAGTACGAACATTTTTTTGTGGTATGATTATACAACCGATAAATGTCAAACAATAAAGGAACAAAGCCAATATTTGCAAAGCAACATTCCGCCCGCAACTACCTAATAATTGTGTGACATCGGATAACTTCACATCCAGTGCACGCGCAGCGCCATCAAAAAAACCCTCAGAAAAAATGTAAAACTGTCAGAAAGAGTGAAGGTCTCACGGACGTTAATTTCGAAACTAAAATGATGATTTGTTCAGTAAGTATGTTCGAAAATAAGGGATTAAGGTATGTAAATAGTTTAATACCATCAACATGATGAGCACTCGAGGACAGGCCCAGGCAGTTTCTCCATTTCCTATTTCCGTCTGATTCTAATGCTTTTCATGTTACACGAAATTAGGTCGAGGCGCGCAAAGCATCAGGGTCGATAGTATTGCGTCTGTGTTTCCTATAGTGAACAATAAGGTGAAAATGCCCCGTTACAAATATTGTATTAAAGTCGTAAATTCTAAGCATATTCAAATTGCTGATAATCATTCATCTATTAGTGTCATGTAATAATTTTCTATTTTCTAAATAGCTACTTGTATTTGTGTAAATAAATAAAGAATTGAATAGAAGAATAGAAGCTATTTTATGACTTTTAAATTCCTCCGACGAAAGAGCCGGATTCACGGTATACTGAGAAATGTCTGTAAACACTTCTTTTTTTCGAGTGTGTTATGAATTTTTAGTTGATCGCCTGAAGCAGAAAATAATTTGGTATTAATTAAGATATGCTTTCTTTTTTTTATTTAGTTGATCGGATATTCAAAAAATATATATTATTTTGCCCCGGAAAATTAAGTCTGTAAGCAGAGTTATAAGACACACTCCCAAGGAAGCACACTTTTAGTAATTACTGGGTGGGTAACGCGTGCGATATAATGAATTTTCTTGACAGATGTAGTTATGGCCTGGACAGAAAGTGACATTCTGCCATACACTAGGTCTGATTATAGAGTTAAGTCGAGGAAGTAATATGACATTATACGCTGGTGTTTTTTATTCAGTCAGGTGATGTACCGCTTTCATTTGAAATCGCGTGCGTATGCTAGTGCATGTTTAAAATAAAACGCCAAGCAGGGGGTTGATTAGCATTGTTTTGGTTTATTCGTAACTCACAGCTATAGGAATTTATGAAGTAGATGATCAGTAGACCACAAAATGTTTCTTACTTTTACAAGAAAACCGGATCGAAACTAGTTGAAGATGATCGCTTCTTTCCGTATTTTCCGACTCAATCAAAGTTTCGGTTTTACGCGCCGAAACAATTATGATCTCAAATTATAGTTAAGCTAGCTGGCCGATCAGTTTTATTGAAGGTTAGCCGCCTGTGTACAGCCGCCCCCATTCCTCCCCCCTACGGGGAGAAATAGATGTAAGAGATAAGCCTGCAGGAGGCATTTAGGCCATTGAATGAAATCACTCAACTTGCTCATTTTGGAAATGTCAATGTTAATATATTGCGTGCTAGTCAAAAGGGCTTTGATGTCAGCTCGATACGCACCCCGGCCCCGCCGTGCTGGCGATTTCAAAGCAGTACGCGTGCGGTCGACGTATCATTTCAACCGTTGTTCAGTTGTTCGCAGGCCTAGCGGCTGTTTATATGAAGGCGAGTTGACCCTGCTAGCCGGGATAACTCTTTTGTTTTATATTCCCCTGGGGACACAAAACAATAGAGTTATCCCGGCTAGCAGGGACAACTCGCTTCATATAAACAGCCCCCTAGTCTGGTGTCCAGCTCCGTTGCAGAAGTCTTTTTTTGGTTGTGCGTTTCCCATTTATTAAAGACGTCTGCAACGGAGGCCACATATCCAGATGGCTATAGCCTTCATTGATTGATGAATTCGACCATTTTCCCAGGTAGGCCTTTTAATTAATTTCCCTTCGCTTGTGGGCAGGTCAACCCACAAACGAAGCTGAAAATCAAACAGCCTTGTCAAAACGATCGATCTTAATTTGCGAGTAGGTTCCCTCATTTAATATTATCATCATTATTATTATTATGTCATGATTATTATAGCGAAAGTCGTAGTTTATGATAGCTCTAAGAAGAAAGTTATTATTTTATAGAAAGAATGACATTTTTTTTTTGACAATAAGGATTTGTATGATCTGATGAAGAGCTTTTAGCTTCCACACTTACAAACTCCCTAAACAGACGTAAAGTCTTACCCACCCACTTCAGGCCAAATTAGCCACAGCCCTGCCCTTGGAAGACAATATTACTAGTATAATGTAATCCCCCGCGTCGTTGATGTAAAATATCGGATAGACCTGTATATATTCAAAAGTTAACCATTTTCTGACTTCCTTCATAATTAATAATTTAGTCGTTTCAAGGTTAGTCTAGAAATATCACTTAGACGTGATCCAAGAGTGTCCGCGAACTTTTAAAGCCCACTCGTCACGGATGAACAGCTGATGATACGTGACTGAGATTGCGTGACGCGTTCTGTTATTAGTACATCATCATCACAAACATTACTGGTGGCTTACGATGTAGATATTTTTATTCACTTCTGTAAAATAATTTGAAAATAAATGTTTAAATATTCGAATTATATAATATTATAATATAAACCATCTTAATAAGATTTCCTATTTTCGAGAAATATCCTCAATCGGATTCCCTCAATCACATAATTTCAGTGCAGTATTATTCCGTTCTTCAATGAAGCTGTATCCAATATCATAGATGTAAATGATTTTCTTCTTTAAAATACACTAATATATTTTCACCAGCGACGATTCAGAAGATAAATTAACCATCACATAACCTCTTCAAGCCCAACATTAATAGATATACCATTTAGTCTTGTAAAAGTCTCATAATAATGCCGTCTTACGACGCTCGGGTCATATTGTCTTCTGCCGTTCATATTTTCACATGAATTCTTCTCACAAGAACATGGATATTTGCCGTAGTCAACCTGGCAGCCTATTCCATTCAATGAACATTCACAAGTCTTTGGCTCACACACCTCGCCACAAGAACAACCACACAGAACACGGGAGAGTCGAATCTCCATGCAGTCTTTCTCCTCCTTCTTGAATACTCTCATGACTCCTGCTTTCTTAAGTAAACATTTCCTCTTTTTCTGTGGTATAGATACTACTTGTTTAGAGTCATCGTTCACTAGGAGTTCATCTGTAGTCGGAGAGAGCTTGATATTTTCTACATAACAGTGTGTGTTCTCCATGCCAAGAGTAAAGCCTCCCGAGGAAGGAACAGAGATAAATCCTTGTCGTCGAGTGAAATAAAATATTGTCGCCTCTCCAAAACTAACTCGCTTGTTTTTCAGTCTTTTAGTACGAACAATTTCATCGTCTGAACATAGCTTTCGTTTCGACATGTTTAGTATTTGAT
The DNA here is from genome assembly GCA_032270665.1 of Metridium farcimen. NCBI lineage: Eukaryota > Metazoa > Cnidaria > Anthozoa > Actiniaria > Metridiidae > Metridium > Metridium farcimen. The sequence goes on from JAUPMH010017011.1 coordinate 8,173, forward strand.
GTAGCGAAGTATGGTGATGTTGTGACATGCTATATCCATTTATACGGCGAACCACATCATATCCGCTGACGCGTTCATGCAATGTGTGATTGGATATTATTCATTTAGACAGCCATAGTAACCAAGAAATGCTAAATGACATCACTCGCTTACAAGATCAACTGACTAGTTTTTCAAGTCTTGACTAGAAATCAATTTGAAGCAAGTGACCTGATGAGTTCACTAACATTTCGAAGCTAATTTTAGAGAGTAAAATATTATTTCCGGTTACCAGGCGGAAATACCATAGGGTAGTAACCGGAAGTAGATGTTTACTACACACATACGTTTTCATTTCCGGTACGTGGTGTCTACTGTCTGGACTAAAATCGGTTTGTTTGTTGAGTTTGTTTATTTGGTTTAATATATTTTTTTTACCATTGTTGTAAAATGTAAACCTATTCAACAAGGAATAAATGTAAGTGGTAGAAGTGTCAACTGTGTGTCAAAAAGAATCTTAAAAATTAAAAAAAAAAGAATCATAATTTGAGGGGTGCTGTGCAGTACAATAAAATAAAAATCAAGCTATATGGATTATTGATTAATCTCGTTGATTATAACATAGGAATCACACCAAGACTGATATTCTGATAATAACTTCTTATTTTCAATCATTGAATACCATCCACGCTTTAGTTTTTGACTAATATATATTTATACTTAGCTTTGGGATCCATCCATCCATAATTACTTGTACAAAATATATATAAAAAAAAAAAATATGATGGATTGGTGGATGCGAAAGCTAGGAATAAAGAAAAGTTAAAACACTAAAGTGTTACAAAGAAACCAGGATAGTTAATTATTTTGTTGTGACCTGGCAACCATGCACATAGACCAATACAAATCTTGTCAACGACTTCGTGAAGCCAGTGATGATAAAAGAAAACTTGAATGCCTGTTTTTTAAAAGGCCAAAAACCGACAAAGTGTTTTTCAAACCTCAAAAATCAAATAATAACCTATTCCTTTGAAGTTTGCCAGGATTCATAACCTTCTTTTAATAGTTTGTGTAGCGGCTCTCTCAAAGGAAAGGGAGGGGGGAGGGGAGGGGGAGAGGAGCAGTGCAGGCTATTCCTTTAAATATGCATAGGCACAAACACAAAGAATCTTTGAAAATGTTTTATTATCCTTATCATATGATCATCATTATGACCATCATCATTATCATTATTACCAGAATCATTATAATTTTTAAAAATTCACATAATAGAATACTTTACACATAAAAATGATGTATATTTTTTATTATGCCATAATTGCATGGTTATTTTATTTATTCTTTCTTAACTTTTGAATGGATTTTAAAAATCTGCTATTGTTTCTTTTTTAGTGTTTGGCTTCCTTGAATTATTAGACTTTCAAACATTCTTTTTTTTTACATTCTTTTAAGAATATTAATCATATAAATATAAGAAACTATTATAAATATACACAGGCAATTAAAGAAAATTGCTCAATCTGATTGAGGAACTTCTATTCTGCCACTGCGAAATAGTGTATTTGAACACATTTAAAAATACGATAACTTTACATGTGAAAATATCAGTTTTATCAGTTTTGCATAAGAAAATGTTTTTCAAATTAATAAGAATAATACATGGATGCCTTGAGATCTGGAAATTATCTTCTCAAGTTTAAATTTCCATATCCCACTCGTTCGCTGTACTCATGATGTGAGATATAGAATGTGAACACCCAAAGATAAATCCCATACCTCTGCATGCCAATGCATGTACTTTTCTCTATATATCATATCATAGATATATTAGTAGATATATAATAACTTCTAAAAATACACCTAATTAAGACATTGTCCTGACTGTTGTAATTTAGTTAGACTCCAAAACGAGGGTCCTGAAGTGGGGGTCCAAACTCCATTTCCCAGTTTATATTTGGACCGAATCCCAGTCAAAAATCACATAAATCCATCAGTTTTGTTCAAGTTTTCAATCCCATTCCCATTTGTTCCTTTATTTGTAATTCACAGTCCCAGTGCATCCAATCCCATTTTCCCAGTCAAAAATAAACCCATTTTACCCCTTCAGGACCTTCCAAAACTGTCCCTACTTTTACATGAAAACTCAGAGGATACAAGTAGAGTTTGATGGAGTGAAATTCTGGCTACTAAAGAATTTGGGGAGGATAAACAGACAAGCAGGGAGTGAGGCGTCACTCCGCTGTTAATCCTCCACTCATTCTCTCGATTTGAACTTCAACTCGTTTCATCAGAGTTTTCACCTAAAAGTAGGGAATGTTTTGCAGTCTATAATTTAGTGGGAATTAAAGGAATTAATTGAAAATCAAAAGAAGGTCACTCAAAATGAACTCTTTCTTTTGTTATTCCTTTCTTACTAAATTTCTGTATTAATGAAGAGAAGAAATATCCTCAAATTAATTCAACGAGATTTGTAGCAATGAGGATCACAAACTGTACCATTTATTGCCTAAAAAGAACACGCCAATCTACTCTTTGAGGAACAAAAGATCCTACTAACAATTTACCAAAATGCAAGACAAAGCGTTAAGGTTACGGTCCACGTTCGCAGTGTGCTTTCACATGCTCTCAGTTAAAAGTGTGTTTACCGCGTCATTTTACAATAATAATAGA
>JAUPMH010017233.1:0-10819 GCA_032270665.1 Metridium farcimen
AATTATGTTCATAATACCGACAACCTTTGCAGGCTTCAGAGTGTGGACTGTAGCTTCGGCTGCGACAACGATTTTTTTAAAATAGGTGTATATATATATAGAGAGAGACATCTTACGCGGGTCATGGTCGAACATACCTGTATACGAGATTCTGGTAGGTTTGTATACAAAGCAAGCTGCTCCCTCAATAGTACATCCGGGTAATGCGTTCTACAAAACGCTCTCTCAAGTGTATCCAGCTGAAACTGGTTAAAGGTAGTGCGCGTGCGTCGAATCTTGCGACCATCTGCCACTTTGAGGATGATATCTGAAGAACACAACACTCCATCAATATTGCACAACAACAGAATAACACTTTCATCAATATTGCACAACAATAGCTATTTATATATATATAAAGCAACAGCTATTTGATGAACCTTTTCTAGTTAATTTCTTTGATGGAGATGCACGCATGCGTACTTAGCAATTTGTGTACGACGCATGCGCAAGTTTTAATAAATGCGCCTAAGTACTTCAGTACTGAACAGCTAATGTTACAATTATTATTATTATTCGTCCTTCGACAACGAAGAGCACCACACCACTCTCAGTTGTGTTTTGTTGAGTGGCTAGTTAGGCCAAACCGTCTTCCACAGATCGAACAGGAATGATGGGTCAAAACTGTATTAGTATATCAGCATCACGCTCCCTTTCGTTTTCTCTTTCTCTCTACCGCTGAGTTGATCCGGCGTTTTTCAGCAATTTTAGCAATATATATTACAATTATATGCATTATGAACAATGGATTCAAGTTGAAGCATTCGGGCCAAGTCAGTTTTGTTTCTACCCCAAGAACCATGATTCGAATCCATTGTTTGAAAACATTTGCATATAACTGTTATAGCAGATATTAACTCCACCCATAAACAACCCCGCCCTTTTTTTTTCCTCAGAACTGAAATGGATAAAGCTTTAGCAACTTGTTCAATAAGAATAGTTAATAAAATCGAAACTGAAAATTCTGAATGAAGATTTTAAGACATAAGTCAGTAAGTAGATAAAAAGCAAATTATTTCATCAAAAGTAATCCCTTTTTGAAGCAGTATAAGCATATTATGTTGGAGTGTTGTTCTAATCTTGTTTCAGTTATCTACTAAATTGAATTACAGGAAGGAGTAGGAGTCTGTGTTTGTGTGTTGTAATACATGATCCTGCTAAGCCACAACGAATCATCGTTTTCTTTACATACCGTGCTAACAAGGCTAAGGTTTCATTATGTTGTTAATTAAGACTTGTCACTTGATTCTATGGATGTCATGATATTTTCAATCTTCTCTCTTAATCTTTGTCATAACCAATTCGCTTGTCTTAAAGGGCTACTTAATAGCTTTATTCAGGTGCCACCATAGAGTTTTCTTTGTGGAATATTTACGTACTAGCTATATAGCGGAATAAATCTACGTTATGTTCACGTCATTACAGTCTTTTACGATTTAGCTTGCGGAGTCTTTACGTACTAGCTATATAGCGAAACAACTCTACATTATGTTCACGTCATTACAGTCTTTTACGATTTAGCTTGCGGAGTCTTTACGTACTAGTTATATAGCGGAATAACTCTAAGTTATGTCCATGTCATTACAGTCTTTTACGATTTAGCTTGCGGAGTCTTTACGTACTAGTTATATAGCGGAATAACTCTAAGTTATGTCCATGTCATTACAGTATTTTACGATTTAGCTTGCGGAGTCTTTACGATGTCTTTACGTATGCTTGCGTAATAACGATTTCGTTTTCTTACGTATTCCCTACGTATGCTTTTGTACACTGTTTTATTCATTTAGTTTTACAACGCCTCGTATCGATGGTATTTCGTATAGGTAACTTATCGCATGTATATGAATGGCTATATAGATTATTACTGAGTAACGCGGTCTATATAGTATTGAAGGGCAAAGTTAAATGAATTAACGTAGTTGTATATAGTATAAGATCTTTTTATTTATTATTATTTAGAGGATTTCACCGAGAACAAATACAAACAATGTACAAACAGTGAAATACAAAATAAGAAAAAACTACAATTGTAAACGGTGAGGGAACACGCTAACGGACTCGTGGTCCCAACGAGGCGGGCCCCTTACATACTCTTTTGACGAAAGACACTAAGCGAGGGAAGCCCCCAGCCCAAGTAGCCTCTCCCCCTCCAGTCTTAAATCCTACTCATCCTCCTTCCCACAGAGCTCTTTTATGCAAGATATCAAAGTACGCTTCTCGATGAACGCACGCGTTCTTCAGTGGAATCACCTGACACGCGCCGTCTTTCGTAGACAAACCATAACCCAAACAACTTAACGCAAGACAACGATATGCCTGTACGCACGCGACAGCGGGTCTCATTGATGATATCAAGCAAGCAACTACTTAAAACTACTCAAAACAATGTACAACAATCTAGCTACTACAAAACTACTCCAAACAGCGTACAACAAGATAGCCAGTGCAAACTACTCACAACAATGTACAAGAAGCTAGCTAGTACAAAACTAGGATAAACTACATAATGTATCAATGATTGAATCAATGTATTATTGTTTTTTATAGGTAATTCAGCTTTTTGGGTATTCTTTGATAAGCCGACCCGCCACGCGCACCGATTAAAAGAATGATTCCACATATATCTTTTATCTATAACATGTAGATTTTGCTAAAGACTCTAGTATCTGTGCATTGTTGATCTGTTGCATCATTATGAGGGGACCTTTTGAACGCAACCCTATTCACATACACGTAGTGTAACGTAACGAAACGTAGTGTAACGTAGCGTAACGTAGCGTAACGTAGTGTAACGTAACGTAACGACAATGAGGGAGTTAATAATACGTAGATTGCACATTTCTCACGTTATTGATATTATAGTATATGACTGAACGGCGCACAACAGAAAGTCGACGTTATTGGGTGTGGCTGCTTTTAACCCACAAAGAATCGCTCAGGCTCAAAACTACTAGCTTTAGAAGTTCTAGCAGGACTACGAGTCTTTGAAATACACTAATCCAGCATTGAATACGAACAATGCCAATAGTATGTTGACAGAGAGAGAAGCTCTAGCCTTTGAAAGTCCATACATGTATAGCTGGAATATCGTTTAGGTATCTGCTATCTTGTTACAAAGCATGTTGCAGACTTTCGTCTCTGCAATGTTTACATCCACCTGTCCATATATACACTTGTCATCCTATTTCACCCTATTCACCATTGAATGTATGTAGAACCATCAATCATTTGCTGTAGCTACTGTCCTTTACCTTTATGTAACATATGTTGCTGTGATAAACGTCGTATTCACATGATTATACAGATTAAAGCCATAATAAGCCGAACTTATATTTGCATAAAAGTAAGGTTTTAGAAAACCTCTGATAGCTCTTTCTAACTTTGCTATGCGTCCTGTTTGAGAATAGAATCACAGTAATTTTGATCCACTTAGCTTTGAAGAGTGAAGACGAGAAATGTATTGTCTTGAAAGTGACGTACAGAAGTCATATGATTAGCTGTTTGATTCATGGTGACATAGTGATCTTGATTTCAAAGAATCACTAAGCTTTTCATACAACTATAGATAAAGAGTTAATCAGAGTAAATTAAACAATGATCACAATTTAATTAGCTGGCCTGCAGATGGACGAATGAACAAACTAACTCGCCGATAGAGAGGTCCTGCGAAACCTTATCACAATCATGGACACGCTTTTGTCTAAAGCCGAATTGTTCAAAGTTTTTCTTATACGTGATAATTGAACAAAGGACGATCTTACATTGAACAAAAAAGATCACATTGAAAATGAAATATAGTCATTCGACATAACTGTGCGACTTATTAATGGAAACTAGCGAGTAAAGTAGTATAGGCTGCGTATATGTATATGTAGTATATGTAGGTTGCGTCGGTGTTTGATATAAATGATAGGTAATAGAATGAAATTTGTAACACCGTAAAAATGTTTCGAGCTTTAACACTTCGTCGTACGAATTATATATTATATATACTATTTTTTAATTCTTTTAAAGCTAAAGGGCTAATCAGGCCAGTTTCTATTTGTGTTCTTACTTCACTAGATTATTCTGAAAATAACCCGTTCTTGTGTTTACACAAATATAGACAATCTTTGCATGGGGCCGAAAGCAAACTGACATATATCCTTACTTCAAAGCTTATGAGGTGTTTTTAAAATTAAAGCCTTTTTCTCCGTTATTCATTGTTTCATAAGATTGTGGATAATAAATATATCAAGTGTTGAGCAAACCGTGGTTTTCATTTGGTTTGATTCCTCTTTAGTTGCTTAATCTTTTAGAAAAGATTGATCTACAAGACTAATTGTCCAATCAAACGATGACAAACTTGTGTATATTGAGTGCTAATAGCTGAGAAGTTTAACAAACAAACCAACAAATCAAGATCTCATAGATATAGTCAAAAGGGTCCGCAAAACGTTGGATATTTCAAAGTACAAGATTTAAAAAGAATAAAGAAAGACTACTGACTATATTTTCTTGTATAAAGCAATTAGTTTTTTCTCAAGTGTAATTACAAGCTAAACAATGATTTGATTGTGTTTCCTTGATATCTCAAAGACTATTGGACAATATCCTGTCCATTTATCCTGGGTTTTTAGTTTAACTGACAGATAATGTGAAAGATTACTCTGTAGAAACGTGGTTAATAGAATCAAGAAAGAGACCCCTTGGCACGTGTTGTATAAAAAACATCTCCACCGAGAGACTGGCTGGGATTGTAAGGGTTGCGGTTTGAGATGGTTATCTAACTTGCTATTTGCCGTGCTAATTGAACCAATTCTTGCAGTAATATCATCATAGCGACTAAGTTTTGTTGGCCTAGCGCAAAGGATGGCCGGTTCTTTCTGTGCCGGGATGATGAGCTTCTTATCAAGTTGTGATAATTGTTCAATAACTGGATATAGCTATTTATGGTCGACACCTGAATTGCTTGCTTGGGACGCGTGGCAGTAGAGACGAAAAGTCGCCGAACATCGATATCTCAGAACTATTTGCCTCAAACATCTGCGCAACTCAATATGACATCCAAAACAAAACCTGCTTCAGATGTGGCTCTCGTTTGAAGATAGTTTCTTTTGAATGACAAATTGAGCCATTCAATTATTATGAAGGACCTCGAATCGGTCTTAAATCAAACTACAATTGGTAATAAATCCATGCTTGAGCTAGCGAGTCAATTGTAGCACATGTTGTTTTAACACATTCGCCTTATCACTATAATTAACTTTAGTGTTTTTTTCTTCTACAACAATAGTGTTATAAATGATCTTTTAACTCGAGATGTTGTTGAGAAAGTTTTTTCAGTCATTAAAATTAGCAAATACGCCGTGTTTGCACTGCTCTTGTATGGTAAGTTTATTGTTTTGCTAAACGAAACACAGTCTTGCTAATTTGTAATATCGAGAGGAATAAAAACGAGTCGCAAAAGTCTTAAAAGTAATTATTTTTTACTAAAAGTTTTTCAATGAAGTCCGCTTACCTGCCATTTTCTCAGCGATGATCAACGCATCACTTGGTGAATTAGCCGTGGTTAGACGTCGTTCACTTCTTGTTCCTTTAAGAATATTCTCGATTGAAAAACCTGAGCTATTGGAGGTCTTCATGGAATTTTGGACAGCCTAAAAGTTGCAACAAGAGTTAAAATAACTTCAATTAAAAAAAAAGTAACTTGTAATTGTAATTCAAAGCAAAAAAAAAATGACAAGTTTTGTTGTAATACTTGTGTAAGGTCTATTTATAGCATTTAGCTGGTTTTAGCTCGCCGCAAAAATATGCCAAATATGGTTTAGTAAGCTATTTCTTCTATTTTGGTCTTGACTTTTGTTCAGGGCCTAAAACTGCCCTACTGGGTAATTGTTGTATAATTATTATACTCATAAAAACCGCTACTAAAGTTTAACTTAATTTACATACAATTTTCATTTCAATTTACAGATATACGGTACAAGTTCAATAAAGTTTGATTTCTTATCCGTATGAATTATTTAAGAGATTTTAAACTGTTTAGTGATGTTAGTTATCGCTTAACCACAAGCCTACCTGACAAGGTTTTTGAACAGTGTTGCTTCTTCGCTCCATCTTTGAAAAGTTTCTTGTATGTTCTCATTGACTGAAAGATGTGAGGACGTATCATCGAACGAGGCTTTATAGTCGACAAGCTGGGAGTGGCTTATGATGAAGTAATTATCTTTGACAGGAAATGTCGTCAATGAAAAGAACTAAAGATGAACAAACTGTCACTAAGGAAGCCAGTGACTAACTACAAATCCTACCTTCCTGCTAGTGAGTTGATTCTAGTTTCCTACAAAGTTCCTGCGCTTTACAAAACCGTGACATGCTAGTCTGTTAGATGGTACATGTTTGTGTATTTAGGTTGAAATTCCAACACGAGAACTTAATTGAAGCAGAGTTTTCTATCCTAGTAAGACTTTAGTATCTATACCAATATCAATAAACTAAGATTGATGGTTTCGTGTCATGGTCCCATCCTTTTGATAAACATTAACCATCCTACAAGCACTAGATGATCTTCATGGATATTCTCGAAGTTAAATAGATAATCGTGTTGGAAAAAGGAAGGCTTTCTAAGGCAAGGTTTGTTAATCGTTAGTTACGACTCTCGGAAGCTAAGTCTTCTTTACTACCACATCCTGTGAAAGTCAATAAAAACCTTATTGCCTATTATCTAACCAGCTCAATCCTTCATCACACGTTTAGTGTAATCCCGTAATTAACTTTAGGTCACGGACTACTGCGACTATTCGACAAACACATTGGATTATTACTCTAATTAACTCCACTTATTGACACCTTATGAAAGCCTTAATCTAATAACCTAGGGTATTGAATCAATTATCTACTCGTTGAGATCATTTCTAAGAATACAAAATACGGATAAAAACCCAAAGAATACAACACAAAATCACTTTATAGTATTAACTGGCTTTGTAAAGACGAAGCGATTCACATTGAGCATAACAATGTGATCGGAAGTTGTGATTATTCACTGAGCCAGCCCCCCACCATGTTCAAATCCTTGGCTTCTTACAAGTGACTCACGTACGGGTAGCCGCGAGTAATCCTGCTTATTGTAACCATGCTATAGTTTGATTGAAAGGAACTTCCCTAGAATAGCTGCATATCATGATGATTTGAACCCTTTTTAATTAGTTTTGATTGTGAGTTGTAAATGTAGGGTTGGCCGGCCTGATGTCCAACAAGATCTTAGTTGTTGTAAATACAAATTGGAATAAATTACTTTGAGATAACTCTGCTCTAAAAATAATAATAAAGATGATGAAGCTGATGATAATAATGATGATGATAGTAATGATAGTTATGGCGATGATACTGGTAATGTTGATGATTACAATGTTAGTGATGATGATGATGATGATGATGGTGATATTGACGTTGATGGTGATGGTGATGGTGATGGTGATGACGATGATTATGATTATGGATAGTATCATGGCGATAAAGGTTATCATAAATGGTTACTGTTTTTGAATATGAATTAAAGCGTCATGCTATTTGACGGTACTGATTACCGCTACTTCCTTTACCTGGCCTCTATCGGACGGATTTATTATTCATCGCATGTCGCAACGAAGACTTAAGAAGTGTAAATTTGCTGACGACTAAACTCGCGGTCTGTCAGCGGTTTGTTAGCGGTATGTTAGCGGTTTTTATGCGGTAAGGTTTTGATACACATTACACTGACCTGCTTTGAACAGCTAGCCTATAGAACTGCCGACTGTATTCCTGTATTCAGACCGGTATACAGGGTTTTGTTTATTTATTGTTTGATACTGAGATATCGTACGTGCGTCTTACAAACCAACTCAAATATGTTAAACACTATCAAAAAAATATAAAAAAAAGTCAATCAACAAGATATATTCCTGTATTCAGACCGGTATAGTCAGGGTTTTGTTTATTTATTGTTTGATATAGATATCGAACGTGCGTCTTACAAACCGACGTAAATATGATAAACACTAGTACTATAAAAGAATGTAAAAAATAGTCAATCGATTTTTTTAGATTAGTTTGATGTTTAAATAGTTTGTTGAGTTTTTATCTATCCGCCCACGTCCAGGGTCAGTAGTCACTTATATCATTATTTTGCTCTTTTTCAAGAATTTTGATTAAAAGTTTTGTATTTTACCCGTGTAATCTTTTAGATATCTGGCATCAAATTGTACTGACGTTTTCGATTGCCTCTGACTATAGGTCATGCCAAGAATTAGATTCGTTTTAGACTCTTAGCATTCATTTAGAAACTGTTCAACAATTTTCGTCTTGTGGAGTACTGTCAGCAGATTCAAATTTACGCTTGTGTAGATCCTTGGTTTGATCAGTTTTACAATTCAAAGCTATTTTGAGATCATGTTTTTCGATGAACATCAAAATTCAATCTTATACAGTTTACTCATGAGAATGTGCATGCTTCTAGTACTCGGTCTAACAATGGTAGCGCCATCTCAATGCCCTTCCTAACACCAAACAGTGAAAAATGAATGCATATAAATGAAAGCGATTTCAAAGAAACAAAAAATCTAAGATGAGAGACTAAAATATCTACTTTGGAAAATTCTGAATATCTACAGGCCACAACTAGTACTACTAAATTTAAACAATTTAGGGACAAACGTTTACGCCTCAAAATGTCATTTTCATGAGTTAGGTTATTTAAGGCGATTAGACGTAAGCGCGGCAAATCTTTCAAGTGTGTTAAAGCTATTGTAAAGGTCTTTAGACAATCCGTTTTTGACAGGAAGTTTAGCTCTGTTTGTGGAGCTACTTGAATGTTGTTCTGATTAAGTAAATTTGACTCGAACAATCTTGTTAAAGTTATCATGCAATAACAGGTCAACTTGTACTTGATTTGATTCAACGCTAAACATCAAAGAAGACGTGACACGAAGAAAAATATATAAAATGTCGACAAAAGGGGTGGAGAGAATAGAAAAACTATTGAAATAGTCATAAAGAAAGTTTGCTAAAATTTACCATTACCAATTAATGTAACTAATGATAACCCTTTTTACTCTGACGAAGGGCTAGTCTCGAAACGTCAGTAAATTTAAGTCAACATTTTTTACGGTGTTACAAATTTCATTATACCCGCTAGTTTCCATTTTTAATTAATGATAAATAATTGAAAATTATATTTACTATTTTAATAGTTTATTTACTGCTTGAAGATAGAGGGGAAAAAATCGCTAACGGTTTGGTGTCATTACTGGTGAGAAAAACTAAACTTGTTCAAGTTTACTAACAATGACTTCACTATAATTAAAAGTAAAGTAGCAAGCAAACTTTGGATTTAGTTCCGTCAAATACACGTCGGCATCATTTCACATTCCACAAAGTGTTACTTTATCAGTTGGTTCAAGGTAGAAAATCGTGCATTTTTAACCCTGTAATTCCACAGATTGTTCTGCAATTCGTCATCCCACAAAGATGATATTAGTTTAGTGACGGTTTTAACTTTTACACCTTGTTTAAAAAGGCTGGTTTCCGATAAGCTGATTCTAAGACTGAAAGGAGTTATGGGTACCGATTACTCTCGTCAAGAACATAGAGGTTATCATTTAGACACTTGTTGTTGCTTACATTCCTTATTCTAACTTATCAGACAACAAGCAAGGCGTACCTAATATAAATTTAGTTTCTGAACTGATTCATGATCCTTTGCGCCACTAGCTTGTAGGCTTTTCACGGGTGACAATCTTTCTCAAAAGGCTGTATTTGGTGGTAAGTATAAATTTAATAACAGTTCGTGATTAACATATACCAAAATTGCTATCCATTTTTGAATGTCCCATTGCGATGTTCAACCTTTTTAAACTAGGTGTACACCCACTGCATGCCAGATAGCACGCTCGTACAATGTATATTTAATAGTAAGTACTTATTGACTGAGTGGGAGGGCCGTACGGGAAAATATTTGGCTCGCGGTCATGACGTACGGACCGAGCGCAGCGACCTAACTCAGTCAATAAGTTTTTTATCATATGACCCGTATTTTGCCCGGCGCGCGCCATTTTTTGTGATGTTTCGAGTAGCGGGTCCGTACGTGTTTGTACGAACCAGGTGAAAAAAGCCGTACGGACCCCATCATGTGACTTTTTTCGAAGGTTTTTCTTAAGAGCGCGCGCCGGGCAAAATACGGTCATATGATAATATTAACTATGTACCTTTTTAAACTAGGTGTACATCCACTGCATGCCAGATAACACGCTTGTGTACAATGTATTGTTAATAGCATTAACTATGTACAATGTAAACTAGAAACTATTTGAAAGGAAATGAACTATTTCAACACATTGTCATTCATTGCGCATGTGTCTGTTGTGACGCCATGTCTGTGTTCATAAGACTATCGGCTACGGAAGTAAGCGGTGATCTTGTTTTTGTATAAAGAGCACGTAGATTTGGGCCATTCATCACAAGTATAAGATATTTTCTAGTGTGAGAAATCACATCACCATATACTGATCAAAGGCTAGTTTCATCCTGGTGTTTCAATCCGGGAGGCAAGGCGAGGCAAGGGGGAAGGAGGGAGAGAGAGAGAGAGAGAGGGAGAGAGGGAGGAGGCAAAAGGGTGTTTCAGTATAAATCCACAATTAGAGTTGATCTTTTTGTTTTGTCAATAATATAGGTTAATAATACAGGTTAGAGTGAAGACATTAAACCCGTGAAACAAAATTAAATAGTCAAGGTGTAATAGTCAAATAGACACAAAAGAAAA
>JAUPMH010017676.1:0-10797 GCA_032270665.1 Metridium farcimen
ATTCTATTTGTGCAATTTTGTGCCAATTCTATTGTTTTCTATTGTTAAATTAGCACTATTAATAAGGATATATAAGGAAAACAAGTCCAAAAAAACTAAGCATAATGTTTGTAAATAGTATAATTATTTCAATCTAAGTTCAGATGATTATCAACAAATTAGTTAATTAGGTAGTTGATAATGCTAATTAGTTGATAATGATCTGAACTTTATATCGAAATATACTATTTACCAAAATTATGCTCAGTTTTTTCGGACTTGTTTTCCTTATTTACTGGTACTTGAAATTGTCAGGAACTAATGGATAATAAGGATATATTGTTTGCATTCTAGTTTAGTGTAGGAATAAATATTAGTGACAATAAATCTAAAGAAACCTTGTTTGTCTGTAAATTTTTCAATTGAGTAATGTTGTTTTATTCTATATCTTCTGGTCTAACAGGCTCTTTTAGAGGTACAACTGACTTTTTATCTCTATCCCTTGATAAGGCTTTTCTCATATCTATTGATTAAAAAGAGACGTTATTAGTACAAAACAACAACAACAACAAATAAAACATTGACATTATTATTGGAATCTTTTTTAAATCGCACTATTGTCACTACAATTATATCTGGCTTAAAGCTACATGTAAATGTTCAAATTACTTTTCTTTTGCCCTAAAGCTACATGTAATTGTTGAAAGTACTTATCTATAAATTATAATACACCTATTTCAAAAATTGTTGTCACAGCTGAAGCTACAGTCCACACTCTGAAGCCTGCAAAGGATGTCGGTAATATGAACATATTTTCTGAATTATTACACGTTTTTAAAATAAATATTTGTTTTATCATCTACAACTGCAACAACTTGTTATTGCCATATAACACAAACACGTACAACCAAAATATCCTATGAATAAATTGATAAGTGGAGAAGAAATACTGACATCCTTTGCAAGCTTCACAGTGTAGACTGCAGCTTTGTTGCGACAATGATTTAATATTGAAATAGGTATATATATATGTAATATTTAGTCCTTTTCACAGTTCTGCCTCAGTGACCATGAATAATAGTTCCAAATCCAGGTTTGTGTTGCTGTGCATGATAAATTATAGTTTTGCTATGCACATCAACTTGAACCTTGAAACTATTATTCGTGGTCACTGAGTGGAACTGTGAAAAGGTCTATTGTTGAAAGTACTTTTTAGTCCACACTAGTTTATGACTACATGCATTAAATATTGTACATTTGGAACCTCAATTGTTTCTCTTTCATGCAATGTGCTTGTTATTATCAAGTGAAAAACACCCTTACCATATGCATCTTCATCTGGGTCACCAGAATAGTATTCCAAGACTGTACGGTATACAATATATCCTAACTTTTTGTACATGTTGACTGCTATTCTATTGGACACTCGAACAAATAAATCCACAAAGAATGCATTTTTCCTGTCAACAAAAACAACACAGAATGAGATTTGCATAACATATTTGAAATTTAGATTTGTGCTATTTTAATTTAAAAAGGTTTTGGTGTTTATCTGACTGAATATTGCCATTATTTTGATATTGACTGTTGTTTTTGTCAAACTAGTGTGAGAATGGAATAGCATGGAATGGAATAGGATAGGATAGCATCGGATAGAATGGAATATAGGATAGAATAGCATAGAATAGGATAGCATCAGATAGAATGGAATAGGATAGCATGGGATAGAATGGAATAGGATAGCATAGAATGGAATAGCATAGAATGAAATGGAATAGCATAGCATAGAAATGGATAGAATGCAATAATATTTCTTAAAACCTTTTTTAAATATAGCAAATAAAGTATCGGTAATATATATACCGGTACCGGTAGTAGTATTGTAATTGCTATTGTAGACTGCAAATAGCATATCCATGACACTATGTACTGTACTATTTTTTTTACCAGTTTTATGCTAATTCTATTGTTTTTTTTATTGTTGAATTTGCACTATTTTGTCTTATTTTGATAGTTTGGAGTGAGTAACAATCATACTTTTCGGATATAGCTTCTAAACTTGACATGAGTGTGCCTGCTGTCCCAAGTCGCCTGTACTCTGGAGCCACACTAAGAGCTGTTACATGACCATGCCATAGTTCTTTAGATGCATCTCCTTCTGCTTTGCCCATGACTTAAAGATAATATGACAATAACATGACTTTTTGGAGGACATTTTGTGTCCTGAGTAACATCAATGCTACAAGGGCCACAAATAAACAATAATACACAACAAATTTCATGTCAATATAATTTAAAAATAAACAAAACAAAGTCAATTTGGATAATTTTCAATTAAATCTAATTTGCAAATTTTAAAAATTAATTGGAACCTACTATAGCCCATAATTTCTCCATTTGGTGCCTCAATAACTTGAAAGTACTCAGGCCAGTGAGCAAGATACTGCAAATAGAATGCTAAACCATACTGTAGGGTCTGTTAAGGTATAGTTACAATTCATCATCAAAATCATTGATTATCATCCTATAATCAACATTAGTATGGGTGGTGAGATAGTTGGCCTTTCATTACTGTGACCTGAGTTCGATTCCCGGCTCGGGCAACAATTGAATATAGTTTGTTTTGATGTGTTGTTCTCTCTCATGCCACAAGGGTTTTTCTCTGGGTTATCCGGTTTTCCTCCCTCCTTAACACATTATTTTAAATTATTAAAATTATGAAATAGTAGTACAATAGTAAGTGTGAGTGAACCTCACGGAAGAGCCCCGACAGGGAGTGATGGTTATAAAATATTTATTTATTTTATTTATTAGTTTCCTTGTACCTATAATAATCATCTTCATTGATGTTATGTATTCCTACTATAAACATTATTTGATATTTTCTTTCAATAAAAGTTTTCCCTGATTTTCAATATAAAAGAAAGCTTACTACTTATTTTCAGGGAAGGAGGACCAATGCATTACCACTACAATTTGTCATTTTAATATACTGTTTGTGTACAACTATCAGCCCATAACTTTGTTTCCAGAGGGAGGAAAACTCAGAGGATGCATGCAGAGAAAACCCTCAAGCAATGCTGAGAACTGACAAACTCATGCCACATCTGACTCTCACTCTTTTGGCTCACTTGTGACATTGCACCCACTGTGAGAATTTGAGTAAATTAAGGTCTCTATATGATATTTCAGAAGCATGCTCCCTCCAATAACAAAGAATGTTTTTTTCCTGTTTTGCTTATATATAAATATGCTTAAGATCAGCACTGATGATCCAACTCCTGATGATCATCATAATGACATTTTCAAGGATACATTTTCCGTTAGAGGGTCAAGATTTCTGAAATATGAAAGATAGGAGTCAATATAAAACTGCAGGAGTTGTAATTTTGGAACAAGACTGATGCGTGCTTCAACCACGAGTGCTGTCTATCGCAAAATTATCAAAATACTTACACATTGGTGAAACGAAACATGTCTTCGCATCTAAAAGGTCTAATTGTGGACATCTTGTTAATATAATGACAAGAAATGACCCAGTTTTCAGATGTTTAGTTTATAGTGTGCGGGGAACTTCGAACCAACTGGCCAGCGGTCATCATTACCACAGGGAGCCCATCTTACTATTTTCTTTGAAATGAAACTACTGATCATGCCATGAACATGAAAATATCTTACTCTTTAAAAAAGCGTATTTTAATAAAAATAAATTAACCCCAAAATTTATTTTTGAATTTTAGCGAGCGACAAAATTATTTTGACAAAATTTTAATTTTTAACGTTGGCGTTAGAGCCCAGTTTCCCGATTGAGAGTACGCGCGCAAGATAAATGTATGTGTAAACAGCTGTTTTGTAGAAAGTTTATTTTTATATATCATATAACAATGGACTGGGAAATAATCACATGCCGTTATAACACTAAAACGTCTCTAAGGGATATAACAGTAATTACCATATCCAGATAAGTGACGATGAGAAAACCGTCTAAAGATTTGGTCTTCAAGGCCACCTGTGCGATTCTAATCGTTCTTTTAGTGGGCCAGATTTCATTACTTTTTATATCACAATGTGAAGAACCTCTTCCCACTATAGAGAGGAAACGATCAGGAGATTGCGTGGAATATGTTAAAGGCTACTTAGAAAAGATGGCACGTCTTGAGAAGCAATTCAAGAAGTTGAAAGAACAGGTCACCATTCAAAGTCACATCATTCAACAAATTGGAAAAAGAAATAGAGATTTGTCATTTCTTGTTGAAGCTTATAAACGTTCAGAGAAATCTAAGATTACTCATCAAATACGTACCGACAGCCGCCGTGATTTGTCCAAGGAGTTTTCGGAAGGAGAAGTGTTGAATTCAGAGTTTGTAGTTAACCATTTTAATAGCTACTCCTTCAATAGCCTTTACCTGTCACCTAAAATTCTTAGCAACAACCCAGCACAAAGACCCTTGCCACAGTCATCTAACGGAAAAGAATACAACGACGCTGTTAACTTTGCTGTGAAGCAAATTAATGAAGACTCACAGAACAGCAGAGACACTTCAGACTTTGATCTAGTGGATGGCATTACAAGAACAGATAGTTTAAAAGGAGCAGAATATGAATTATATTTTAGAACAGATGCAATGAATGTATACCATAAAATAAAGGCTGTAAGGATATTTAGTCCAATCCAGCTAGTTGGTAACATAGAAACAATTGATACAAACCATGATATTATCAATCTTATTCTGCCACTATCTGGTAGGATAGACAAATTTAAACTTTTCATGGAACATTTCATTGCAGTCGGCATACATTGGGATCATAGAATTCACCTAACTGTGGTGTACTTTGGACAACATGGCAAAAAAGAAATTCAACAAACTCTAGCCAATATCTCCAAAGCTGAGAACTTTACCAATTATGAAGTAATATATTCCAATAGGACATTTTCCAGGGGTTTGGGGTTACAGAAAGGTGCACTGGCCTGGAACAAGGGAAATGTGCTGTTGTTTTTCTGTGATGTAGATGTTTATTTCAGTCCTGATTTCCTGGAAAGATGTCGTTTTTATTCATCGCCTGGTAGACAGGTTTATTATCCAATCGTATTCAGTTTGTATAACCCAATGATAGTCTACAGTGACAGCCCTCCTCCCCTCAAAGACCAGTTTAAAATCAACCGTGAGACTGGTTTCTGGAGAGAATATGGCTTTGGTATGGTATGCCAGTATCGAAGTGACTTTATTAAAACAGGAGGTTTTGATTTATCCATTAAAGGCTGGGGAAAAGAGGACATTAAATTATACCGTAGATATTTGTACAGTAAAATCAAAGTTGTACGGTCTGCCGATAGAGGAATCTTTCATATGTATCATCATAAACATTGCAAGCGTGATCTAACAGATTCACAGTATATAGCATGCTTGAATAGTAAGATTAAATCTGAGGGTTCACAAACTCAGTTAGGGTTAATAGCATTTGGTGGGAATATTTTTGATAGTACAAATCCAAATTGGATTGAAAAACTTCAAGTACAAGCAAAAAATCAGGCTACAACTGCAAATGGTGCTTACAGTAAAACAAATCCGAAAACTGAAGTACCAAATAAGAACAATAACAGTACGTTATGAGAATATCTTATTCTACAGAACATTAAAAGGAAAAAATATTATTTGGTTCTCCTAGGAAGCCAAACACTAAAAATACCTGTGATTATATTTTGATCAGACAATTTAAAGCATAGCCTTGCCTGTGTACAGCCGTCCCCACCCCTAACCGGGGGGAAGGGTTTGTAACGGCTGTACACAGGTTAAAAACAATGAAGAATAACAATGTGCATTTTTGAAGGTTCCAAATACAAATATGATCTAAACATCAAATGAATATTTTGTGGCACATAAAAGCAATACTAAATAAAGTTTATTATTATTATTATACTATTTTTTTAAAAAGGGGAAAAATTGTTCAAAAATAACAAATAAATAATTAATACTTAGAACACTTATAACAATCAATGATATCAATTCAAAATGGGAATGCTGATTACCTTACAAACATTTAATATCAAACAAGAAATTACTATCTGTTTATTGATTTCAAATCAAATATTTATGAAAATGTCAAACAAGATATTAATTTATACATAATGATATCAAAAGGAATTATTATATAATAAGAGATATATTAAATATTAATAAAAATGAAAACAATTGGTTTTGTTTTGTTCAGACAGTTTTGGTGCAGAGATAAATGAAAAATCAAACCTTTAGAGGTGTAGTGCTGTCATACTATCAACTCAAACATTCTAGTTGTAGTTTGTAACCAAATCATTATCTCAATGTCAATCTTTTACTATCAAGAATACTGCTGGTCAGAAAATAAATTCTTGGCCTGTTTAAAAACAATTTTTTATTGAGAGAAGATCGATTTTTGTATTATTAACTAACAACAAAGAAAACACACATAATATTTAAAATTAAAAAGTGCCACTATAAATGTGACACACAATTGCAAGAAGACACAGAGAAGATTTGAAATCTCCTTCAAACAATTTTTTATCGAGAGAAGATAGATTTTTTTTATTAACAACAAAGAAAACACACACAAAATTAAAAAGTGCCACAATAAATGTGACACACAAGAAGACACAGAGAAGATATTTAAACAAACTGAATATATAAGAGTGAAATTATGTTCTAATCCCAGGTAAAATAAGGTATGATTGCCCGGGTTTCTGTAGTCTTGAGAAAGATTGACTGATGGTGTTGATGTCTGAAGTTTCAACATCATTTCTTTACTCAAATGTCCTAATGTTATTGTTTGTTTGCCTAGACACCTCAGGCTCCAAGCTTGTAAGATTAATAATAAACAAATATCAAATGAAGACAAAACAAAAGCAATGTCTACAAAGGTGTTTTAATGCAAAATCCTTGTTTTGTAGAATCCTACATTTTTACTGTACATGATAATTATAACAATATAATGATCTAAAATTTACTTTAATAGTTTTCTTGATTCAAAATTATTTAACTACAAGAATACAAAATGTTTATTAATTATATTTAAGATAAAAATTATTTTTCAAAAATGATAAAATTCAAGTAGGAAAATTGAGAGAACCGCATAATATACTTATTCCTAGCTAAATCGAATATTTGAGCTAAGAAAGGATATTTGCATAACAAGAATAAAGTTCAGTTATTATTGTTTCTAACTTGCACTGTAATACAGTGCATAGATTGCCTTTATTAACAAAATAATTGGGTGAATATAATACCATGAATATATAATCTACTCTGTAAATACAACATCTTTTCAAGGGCCACTAGTATACTGTAACTATGATTATTTATAAAAATACAAATCCATTTTATTGGATTCTGTGTACAGTTAGGATATACAATATACTGAGTGTATCATTAATATTATTGGTCAAATCGACACTATATAACTGCATTTTAGCTAGGAAAATTCCAAAATATTTTTTTGTGATTTATTATTAAAAAATCTATGCAATCAAAACCTTTTTGAGTTAATTATTATTATTCAAAGGGGCATTTCCATTTCAAATTTGTTATGAATTTTGATCTGTAATTAGATTATTGGAACAAAACAGACAGGAAATCTGATACACAAGGCTGACCCTTGCCCAACCCATCACCTGATGAAGACAAGCAGCAGCAGTCCAAACGCTACAGTCCAAACCTAACACATCTGTCAGACAATCAAACAACATTATACCTAACATCTCGTTTCTAGGATGAAAAACCATTCTTATTATTATTTCTTTTTTTTTTAAACAGACAGCTACTAAAATATTTTTCAGTAATTATTAGCATTAATGTCGTTGTCACCCATGGAGTGTCGACATGGGTTTAAGTTACTATTGTTTCAATAATCCAATCATAGATCATTCATTCAGAACAGGTTCCCATTTAAATCTGTACTTTCCCATTTAAATCTGTACTTATGCAAATTGTGTTGATGTGTGCTAAACACACAGATCAACCAATCAGAGTATATTATTTCTGAAGTGAACTTTTCTGATTGGTTGATCTGTGTGTTTAGCATACATCAACAAAATTTGCATAAGTACAGATTTAAATGGGAAAGTACAGATATAAATGGGAATTGAAAAATAAAAAATACTCGAAAGGAGTAGTTGGGCTGCCTATGCCTGTTTCAGTTGTTTTGATTTCTGCAGTAATATTTTGATTATAATACTAGTGAACTGCACTTGTAATTCTTCATGGTGGCGTCAGCGGTGACACTACATGTAGTAAAGATGTCTGAATAGAGTCAACTATCCCAGGAAATGTTCCTAAGGCTATTAACACTTCACTGGCACCATCCCTGAAAAGAGAAAAATGAATATTTATCAACTTACTTATCAATGAATTGTGATCATCTGAGTGTGTAGTCTTGAAGAAGACTGTTGCTGTTATAGTGTCTCATGTGGATCGGTTTAACCTTTGTGCAATAACCCTGGTTGAGCATCTTGTTAAGATCTGGTAAGATCATCCAAGATCTTACTAAACCCTTGGCAAGTAAAATTCTTGAAAAGATCTTGAGAGGATCTTGATTAAATCTTGGCAGAAACTTGAAAGTTCATTCAAGTTCTTGCATACCGAGGGTAACATGCCAATATCTTGTAAGATCATGCCTGGTTCTTGCCAGGATCTCATTATAGTTATAGATTAATATTACATATATATATATATATATTTTTTTTACTTTTTTCTTTCCTTTTCCTTTGTGTCCCCAATTAGATGTATAAACTAAATACATAGACACTTGAATAAAGTTATTATTATTATTATTATTATTATTATCTTGCTTGATCTTGCATGAATCTTGGTAGGATGTTCAACATTGGAAGTTATGATGGCTGTGGTCATGTTGGTGTGGTGTCTGACAGCCCAGTTGTAGGTGATGGCTATTCATGTTAGTGACTGAGGTTTTGACAACCTGAGAAGGTCATATTCAGAGATCTCTTCAGGATCATGTCCAAGATGCTCTAGCTTCCACTCAGGTTGTCAGGCAACAACACCAACAGTCCTTCTCAATACTACACACACCAACACGTATAATAGTAAGCATACTTTGTCTTAAATGAACCAACCAACAGACTGGCTTTGATAAAGACTGTCTAAAAATGTTCATGTGTTCGGCTAGATTATAGAATAACCTGTCACTTATTTGCATAATAGTAGAATCTATTAATAATGTTATTGTGTTGTTTTCAAAGAGTGCTGCTACTTGAATTTATATAGTGACCGCATATTCTAGAATTGCTCCATGTGGTAATACCTCATTAACAGTGAAACTGTTTGGTCTTTCTGTTGTGAGAGAAGGTTCACAATTGTCCTGAGTCCATGACATCTGATAGTCTCATTCTCTGACTGTTGATTACATACAAAATATTACAATAAATAGAAAATGATATTTAGAGATTAAAAACACAGGCATATAAGCACACAAAACAAGAGAAGATAAAGTTCTGCACTGCAGGAGAAATTAGACTGTACCTTTAAGTGAACTTTTATGATCTGTGACAGTGAACCAATCTAAGAACAAGATAATGTAATTGGTGAGATAAGATCCCTTATAGTTCATCATTCATTTTTGTTGTTACAGCCAGAGACGCAAAAGTATGACCACTTTTAATATATTCGCATACTTCAATGCACAGACTTTATGCTGCGAAATGAGTTTTTACGCACCTTATTTGGTAAAATCAGACAACTTCAAATCAAATGCGTCTGTTTAAAGTACAAACTCCCGTGCATAGAAGTATGCGAATACATTCAATGTGGTCATACTTTTGCGTCTCGTGCTTTAATGGGCTCCACCAGAAATATGGATGATGGGTTGAGCAAGTCATATATACAGGGCTCGAAATATGAAAACAATTTGGCCTGCCAGTTCCAAATAAACAAACAGGGGCAGTTTGTAATTACTTTGCTTGCCAAACCTTAATCTTTGCCTGGCATTTGGCCGGCAGCTATTTCAAGCCCTGTATATGCAGTGAACAAAATTGACATGGATATAAATTGTTGTCTTGATTTTAAATTTCAACATGGATAAGTGTAGTAGAAGCACACAAAAGTATTTTTTTCTTACCAATATTGCTGAATTTTGATGAAACTTTGAAAAATTAGCTAAGGCTCTTGATACATGTGTCTGAAAAAATAATCAAACAATTTTGGAAATTACATTTAACTATAATTTCAAAACACAAAAACACTGAGGCTAGGTTTACACGGGACCAGTCAAAAAATCATCCTGGACATGCTGTTCACACGGAACCGAACAATATTTTCGTCCTGTTCAGACGAATATTTGATCAGTTAGGTGTCCAAATTATTGCACGTTTAGCACGGTCCCATGTGAACGGAACCTGTAAGCGGATGTTTTTTTGACCAGTCAAAAATTCCTCTGGTCCCGTGTAAACATAGTCTGAGAGTGTTTTCATAATTCATACAGCAACACTGTAACAGACAGTACTTTAATTTATGATAAAGAAATTCAAAAAACGAATATTTGGGAACACAACCATAACACAATATTTATAAATTTCATTATAATGATTTTATATTTTGTAAAATAATAGTATAGTGCAGCAATATATAACAATAAAATGTATCTCAGATAAAACTCAGTTGAATTTTTCCATTTGCCATGTGATGCAGGCCTAGGAGCAATCATGACGGTAGTATTGGTATCTCCCGTGATACATAGTGAGTGATGAATAATAATAATAATAACTATAATTTATATAGCGTCAATTATTCCGAAGATTCAACAACGCTTTACATTTTCATGATATAATAAAAA
>JAUPMH010017787.1:0-19681 GCA_032270665.1 Metridium farcimen
GGTTTGTTGGTTTGGTTTGTTGGTTTGGTTTGGTTTGGTTTGTTTGGTTTGTTTGTTTGGTTTCTTAGTTTGGTTTGGTTTGTTGGTTTAATTGGCCTTTGGTTTAATTGGTTTGGTTTGTTGGGTTGGTTTGTTGGGTTGGTTTGGTTTGTTGGTTTGGTTTGGTTTGGTTTGGTTTGGTTTGGTTTGGTTTGGTTTGGTTTAGTTTAATTGGTTTGGTTTGTTGGTTTAATTGGTTTGGTTTGTTTGGTTTGGTTTGTTGGTTTAATTGGTTTGGTTTGTTGGTTTGGTTTGTTGGTTTGTTTGTTTGGTTTGTTTGTTTATTTGGTTTGCATGTTAGCGGTTTGGTTTGGTTTGTTGGTTTAATTGGTTTGGTTTGTTGGTTTGGTTTGTTGAATTGTTGGTTTGTTGTTGTTGTTTTAATTTGTTGATGTGGCTTGTTTGTTTCCCTGTTTTTTGTGTGTTGGTTGGTTGATTATTTGGTTGGTTGGTTTGTTGGTTGGTGGGTTGATTTTGCATGTTTGTTGTGTGTTTGTTTGTTTGTTTGTTTGTTTGTTGGTTATTGTGTTTTTTTAATAATTCGTGATTCAAAAAATCTCTTTTTGTGCAAGCTATTTAAAAAAACATCTTTCTTTCTTCCTCATCCTTTTTTCCCCTTTGTCTTCCTTTCTCCTTTTTTTCTATTCTTCTTATTTGGTTTCTACTGTACTTTTGTTTAGCTTAGTTTAATTGAAAGTAACAAAAAAACTATATTCTATTAACGTTCTATTTAAAGAAACATAATCTGTATTCTTCATCCTACTTATCTTTTAACTAAGATAGTCATCACAGACAGTCCAACTTGAAATAATTATCTTAAGCAAGCTGCGAGTTGGCACTTTACAAATGATAAACCACAATGCTTGAAAATGAGCCCGTTTCTGCTTGAAAGTTGTGGCTGGGAACACTGACTTTTAAAGTGTTGCTACTATAAAGAGAGTACCCGTTGACTATCAGTTTTGCTATGCAAATGAATACACTATAGGCTACTCTAAAGCCAAGATGGCTGCATAATGCGAGTATAGATTACAGCCGTATAGAACAGGATCTTTTTTCTTTTACTATAACATGTAATGAATAGTTATTCAGATTTATCACCTAAAAGAATGGATTTCCTGATCGGCCTAACGCTTGGACGTGTGCTATTAGCCTATGCCACTTCCTATTCTATTATACCCAGGAATAATGCACCTGTCTTTGGACTGATTACAGCGAGTTTCTCCGCCCTAACGCCATAAATATTGAATAACTGTTAAAGCCAGATTTTTCTGCTAAAAATCGACTTGGAAGTATAATGTGCTGTGGGTTATAATCCCGTTGCGATATTAGTTTAAGTAGTTTACAATCCAACAACGACCAAAGGATATAAAGTCTTAGTCCATGTTCCATCAATAAAGGATTGAAACCGATATAGCTCAGTTCGTTCTCAATTAACTCGATAAGAATGAAAATCTCTCAATTGTGTGTGGATCTTGAAGAGCAAGGCGGTCGTTTATCGTGTAAAATACAAACGCTATATTGGACTCGCGTGTTTTCTTACAAATGTTTTATCTTAATTTGTGTTCAAGACATGATCTTTAATTGAGGCTTGTTCCTTAAAGGTTTTGGGGTAATTTTCGATTGTTTTGTACATATATTTGATCAATATACCATAATATAACAAGTTTGACGATAAAATTAATAATAAAAAGGCTCTCCGCCCGTGTTTTTTTTTCATCTTCTTGTTTGATTTACATATACGCTGGCAACACCTCTTCAACAAAAATATTGTTCAGCATTTTCCTCCTTTTACAATTTAATGCTCAATATAATAAAGCAAAGTTTGTGTAATAAATCGAATAATGGATTTGTGCGAGAATAATTAAAGTAAGATAGCTTGTGAGTGTTGTGGGTAATTCAAAAGCCCGCCATGTTGATGTAATTTCGTGCTGTGTCGATGCTAATCAAGTCAAAACATTTTCTTGTCCAAGTAAAAGGGAACCTATCAATGAAATTACCACCTTACACTTCCTATATTTTTCTTATTGTAATTTGATAATTACTGTCATCTAAAATACACACTAAATAACCAGTACAATATTGGTTTGAGCGAGTGCTTTTCGAAATTACATACCTTCCACAAGTGAAGTCAACAGAGTTACTTGTGCAGCCTTTCTTCGTCCAGCAGGAAGCGACAATCCAATTTTTTCGAGTTTGTCTCTAAGACATTTTCCTCCATTCTTTGATTTGGCTCTGTTAGCAAAGAACACAAACACGTGTCAGAAAAACAAAAGAAACGACAAACTCGCTTCCTATTTTGATGGCCATTTCTTTGATAATTTGACAAATATTTTTTATTTTGAGTCCAGCAATTTTGGACTTAGATTTTGTTTATCGGTGAAGGTTTGTGTCATAATTAATCGTATGTCCGCCTTTCGTGAATAGACCTCAGTGAATTGATTGAAATGAAAAGCAAGATGCAACGAGGGAGAAAAACTGAGTTGTAAAGAAACTCCACTCAAAAGGAAACAATTTCCTTTTTCACTGATGATTGTTGATTTAAATGTGAATTATTTGAGGGGTATTTTGTCGGCGATACAGACATACTAAAGTGGAATTCGTAAGTGGCTTTCACACGTAAGAACAAGTACAACAAGCATCCGACTCAACTAGAAAATATTCTGAAGTATTTCAAGATAGGAGAAGGAAACAAAAGAGACCCAGAACCACACTTTATCAAACCACAAAAATCAACCATCGAAATATTAGTATATTTTCACTGATTTATTGTCAGTGCTAAAATCTTACCGATAAACTCAAAAGCTTTTAAAAAATTACATCAATTTAGATCGAGCAATGTCTATTGGATATAAATGCCAGAACTTCAAGTAGCGATAGAAATAGTTTGGATAACAAAACCCACAATTTCTCTGAAGTTTAAACATCAGTTTCGTATAAACTTTACATTTTAATTCAACTAAATCTCTTTTCATTTGTACCAGGCTAAACTCACAGTATTATGTAGCTTGGTTTTGTGTCAAGCTAAATCAATGCTTCTTGTTCATTTTTGAGAGAGAAAAACGCAGTTTTTCTTCAATTATTTTCCATTGTGAACTTGTAAATGTTTAAGGCTAAGTATTGTTCATTGCATACTTATCTAGAATAAAATGCCTAATTCTGTGATTGATTAAAAACCATTATTTGTAATTTTGTTAAAACTTTTAAATTCGAAGTGCGAATTGATGAAGGCGCTTGGCCCTATATACACTTAAACTTTTAGTTAGTAAACCGACGTCTAAAAAGTGTGATTTTCACTCTCATTTTAACTCTGTATAGCTTACATATTTTGTACTAAAAATGTTTTAATTTTACTAAATAAACTTTTCTTTTAAGAGAGAATAGGTTATTATTTTTACTTGTACTGTTTTAATTACGTGACACACACTTCTGTGAGTGTAGTTTTTTTGTTCATTTGAGTTTTTTTCAATCTCATTAAAGAAAAAAAAAAACACTTTAATTTACCATATTTACCGATTTAAACTGTTTCAATAACACTACAGCAATCCAACTTTCGACAGTTTATATGTTACTGTTTTTAAGCCGAGTTGTTTCAATTTTATTTCGCAGTGCAACCATGCCATTTTTTGAAAAAAAAAAAAATCTTTTTTTTTTCATTAAATGTGATTGTGTTTCACAAGATTGTGATTTCGCTGTATAGTATAATTCTAACGGATATGCGATGTCAACCGCGATTTAGCAAGTACAAAAATACCCCCTTTTAACGGACATATTGTAGAGATTTTGAAATTCAATCCTACTTTTTATATTAAGTACTTTTCTAGTTTTAAGTGTTGCCATTCAACGCGGACACAAATGATTGAATAGAGAAGAACATGAGAAGCGTGTTAAGAGTGTAATCCCTGGGAGATGTGAAATGTTACGTTTGTAGCTGGCTTATCGCTTCATCGCCATTGGTCTCCAATCACCAGATCTAAAGAACTCAGGCTAAGCCCCCTTTAGACACCAACTATCGAAAACTCCTTGGGGCAATTGATACATCAAGAGCACCTTTTCTCACATGAAAATTTAATTCAAATATAAATTTCTAGAAAAACATCTGAACAAAATGCCACATCTTTTTCGTTCTAGACCGGCGAGTTGAAATGAACAGCCATTATTTTCGCTAAAATGCGCCATCTGTTAAATCCTTTGTAATGGATTGATTTTTTTTAGGTCGCCCCAGGGAGAGGAAATTCAACAAAATGTACAACGGAGTAAATACACATTATCAAACATCTATTTTAGCCTTTTATTGATGAATTTGTTCGCTTTCTCAAAGTTCAAAAAGCCGCCCGACCTGAGCGAAGGTAAATCTCTCCGCCCCAACAAATGGGGCCCCAATCTTTTACCTGCAACAAGCCGATGATTTGACAAAAACTATAAATGCTCAACAACGCTTCAGGCTACACACGAAAGGGGGCTAAACATTGTATTAGCATGAGCGAAGAATCACTTTAGCGGTGGGAGACTACTGACCAAAAGCAGCCATCCAAAACATGTTTTTACATCGCAGAATGTTCGACGTTGAGCATTTAGGCCACTCAAGAAAAGCACAACCATGAGCTAATCATGACTCTCAGGCCAAATATCAACAATAAAAACCTCTTCTAGGCTCATTATTTGACTAAAAAACTAATCCAGTAATAAAGAAATGTTTAAATATAAGAACTTAGGTATATTTTTGTGTGGTTAGATTATCTAAAGCCGTTTTTTTCTTCACCCTCATTAGTAAAGACATATCAAAAGGATTCCAACTGTGCCATGAGGCAGGACTGTGCACTTTGCCATTATGTTGGCCCTTCGTGGGGCACCCAAACACCATGCCGTGAACTTTTCATAACATACAGATTAAGCAATTCTATCATTCCTAACAAGACTTCCTCGAAATTTTCTTTTAATTATGTAAAATGACTTTTTTACTATGATGTAAAATACACTGGTCGCAAAGGCGCGAAAACTGCCAAGAAAGATTGATTGACCAGTAGCCCCGAAGCAAACAATTACTGAACATTGGGGGGCATTGCGACCTCATTTTCTTGTTTTATTCTTAGTTTGTATAGCTAATTTCTCGTCTTTTCTATTGACCTAATTATGATTTATTTGTTTGAGAAAACATTTGTATTTTGATGTGCATTTGTTAAGACTAACTTATGTATTGATATTCGAACGCCCGTTTGGCATGTGAATGCGTTCCAAAAAAACACAGATTGTTAAGTACGTAGCGACTAGAAAATAAGAAGAACAATGGACAAAAGGCCACTGAGGACTGATTTTCAATTTACATTTAAAAAGAGAAGTGCGAAGAATAATCTCAAGTGATAATCGAAGGCATGATAAAACCGGTGTTACAAATTTCATTTTATTGACAGAAAACCATCATTCCATTAGAAAAAATTGAACTTATTATACCAAAAAATAACTAATTTATTCAAGCTAGTTTTTGGTTCTGTTTTGTGTGTATTATTTGGGGATTGACTCAACCAACTTATTGGTAATCGAAAAGATACATAGAGATTTAAGAGCATCTGATTTGAAATTTAAATTCAAAAACAGAAAAATGAGCAAAGGAGGCGGAGAATTAGAAAGGAAGTAAAAAGGACAAAATGAAAAGAAAAAAAAAACATCAAAATTTAGACTCAAAGGAAGAAGAAGAAAAGTAAAAATGCCCTGTCAAAAAAGAAAGAAAAGCATCGTAAAAAGCCAAAAACGTATTTTAAATTGGAAGAAAAGACGAAATACAAAGACACACGAAAAAGAAGCAAAAATGATAATAAAGGATATACTGAATAAAAAATGAATAAAATGAGAATTTATAATTAATTTATTATCATAATGTTAAAAAATAGAAGCGAATAAAAATAGAAAAAAAAAGAAAATAGCATTTTAGAAACAGGAACAAAAGTAAAAAATACCAAGAAGAGGAAAAATGACTAAAAAAACAAAATTAGACATACCTTCTTAAGACTCCCCCTAGTAACGAAGCGTTCAGACATTCTGGATGAGAAAGACGCCTTCGTATTTCTCCAACTGTAACTTTGTACTTAGACGTTGAGCTAAGCAGAGAAAGACGGCCAGGAACACAGCAAAATACATCTGAAGGATGGACTGGACCTTCGCCGTCATCGGCTTCTTTATTTTCTTGTTCATGATGTTTTTTGATGACCGGACGAGCAAGGGAGAGCCCTGAGGAAGAAAACACCAATTAATTGACACAAAAATTACAAGACTTTACAAGGGGCCAGAGGGTGAAGCTAGAAAATATAGCAGAAGCTTGAAAAAAGGTCATTTTGTGTCACTAATATCGAGAAATATTTACGATGAAAATACATCAAAAGCAAGAATAAGCAAAGAAGAGACAAAGCGAATTAACTGAGAAAAACCATCACCAAATTAATTGCAAAAAGTCATTTTATGTCACAAATATTGAAAAAAAATGCTGATGAAAATACAGAAAAAATTGAGCAAAAATGACAAGACTTTAAAATCTGCAAAGCGTGAAGTAAGAAAATGCAAATTTATGTCACAAATATTTAGAAAATTCGATGAAAAGACAATAGAAGTCAAGTAAAGGAATGAAAAAATGTCAGTAGAAAGATCAAGGGCAATTGCAGATGGTAAAGTGAGAGATTTTACTGAAACAATTGTCAAAAAATGCCAGTCAAAAGTCACGTATACCAAAAAGGAAGAAAAAAGCAATGCAAGCCCATTAAAATATACATACAAAGAATATACAAAGAATATACAAAGACACAAGAGATTTTTGGATGGGGTTGAAATGTAAAATAGTACAGGGAAATTATTTGAGTAAAACAGGAATAGCAAGTGAAGGAATGGTGGAATATTGCTCCCCAACTGTAGAAGTACAATATGACTACAAAACCCTTGTACTAGAGAATTTAGAATGAATGATTTAGAGGAAACTAACTTATTAAAAAGATTCATGAAAAGAAAAGAATCAATATCATTAAGCGTTATATCACAGCTTAAACGTCTTGAGTGTTCATTGATGATGGCTTATGTACCGTTTGAAAGCCATGAAAAATCGCCTTGCAGTCAGCCCGAAGGGTATAAATACTTTTTGACCAGAAACTTTTACCACTAATCAACTTTGAATAGTGTATTATATATACTTGGTATTTTAGCTTTATTGCAAGACCTATTGACTTCAATGGACATTAATCATTATTAAGAACACTGTTTCACAAACACTAATTGTTATTAGCGAACAATATTCCACCAAAAAGAAAAACAAGAGCATTTTTTAAAGAGATATATTTATTGTAGTTTATTGATCAGACGGTAAATCGACCACCATTTTATTTCACAGACATTGACAAGAGACTAATAGTTGAGCAGGTTTGTCAAAAGTTTGTCAGTTCCCTCAGGACTTACATTAAGAGACGAAAAACTAGGAGATAGTTGTGCTTTTTTGCTTTTGAGATTTGATTGTTGGTTGATAACGATAGAGGAAGAAGCACTTTAACAGAACAACTCCTCATTTTCATAAAGCAGTCTTTCTTCCCTTAAAAGCTTTTGCTTCTGTTTTTGATAAAGAACAACCGACGGAAAGCACATCGTAGCGGTAGATTCAAGATATTCTTGGTGTACAGGTGTGTTGAGAAGGTTGTGATGATGTGCAATAAGGACTGCCAAAAATTACTGATAATGACAATTAAGCTCAAAAACCCTGCAGCAAACCCAAACAAATGTTTTATCATAAAAACTTCCCTTCCATCATAACATAATGCATCATCTACAAAACGAAAGGGATAAAAGTGAAGTAACATTTGAAAAACTTTGATAAAATAATAAAAAGGAATCACAATAATCAGCAAGAAAAACATTATAAACCATAAGCACGAATTAATTATTTGTCTTTTGTACTTCAGTAGCATCATGATGCAAGTAGTTTTTCCCTATGAATTAAACTCGAAACTTTCTTGCTTTTTAGAGTTTACGTTTTGTGTATTAAATGATACTTATTTATATAGAAGTATCAGAGTTGTAGATGATTTATTTTGTATTATTTATAATGTGTTTTTTAGTTTTTATAATGACAAAGGCAAACATGAATATGAATACAGTTTGTCAACATCATTAAAGGTCTTACCTTCTCTGCCTGAATTGTGGATTGGCGTAGTGTTCCCATTCTTGGAGTTAAGTCCTATGGAATGATTCTAAAAGAAAAAGCAATCACAGCTAGAAGGGACGACAGTTTGTAATTGAAAGCAGTAATTCACATCAAGTATTTTGACTTGTGAATACCCTAAAGCATCAAAGACAACTCAAGGCCACTACAAAAAGTCTTATTTGAAAATAAAACATGATTTAACAC
Source organism: Metridium farcimen (assembly GCA_032270665.1). Taxonomy (NCBI): domain Eukaryota; kingdom Metazoa; phylum Cnidaria; class Anthozoa; order Actiniaria; family Metridiidae; genus Metridium; species Metridium farcimen. Next base: position 8,414 of record JAUPMH010017787.1, read on the forward strand.
ACTGAAATTATGGGGACATTTTAATAATAAAAAGTATATTGGGTATTATTTTTGTTTAGTTGAAAGAGTTAGATGAGCTCCAAAACTAAAAGCACTGCCTATAAGTGATCCTTGCAGTTAACTTTCACTGCATGCTCAATGTACAAAAAAAACTCAAAACACAAAACATTGCTGCAGCTTCAATTCTGGAAAAATGATTTTGTATCTTTGCAAAATTTTGTAGTTGAATATCCAATTTTAAGGTTATTTCATAAATAATAAGACAACAGAACTATTCAAACAAGGGTTGGTCTTACAAAGCGTGCCCTCCGTTTTTCCCTTGTTTTAAAATAAAAGATCAAAGTATACACTATTTGCAGAAATTATTGTTTGTTTTTCAAATACAATATTTTTTTCTGTTGTAAAGTTGCACCCAAGAGCCATATTCAGCCCTTGAAGTTCTGCTTGTGGTTCAGAGATGAAAGGCGCCGACGCAACCAAGTATAAAATATGGAATAATATCAAGATGCTGTATCCATTTGATGAGTAGGATTGATTCAGTATATAGACCGTTTTTATAATAAACTAGTTGAAGTATATCCGCAGGGAAAATGGTTCAATGTCTTAGAAATTACTCCCCACAGAGCGACTGTGTTAAAAACAACGGGTCTACCTTAAACAACGTTAACAACAATCCACTAGAAACACGTAACTTGTTCACATCCTTTCTATTATCGTTGTTGTTTCCTGATGGATTCAAACGAAATATAGAAAAAACATTGTGAGTTGTGTGGATATGTCTTTGTTTCTAAGTATGAGAGTCAGTTAACTTGTTCTTAATGAGGCTCTTGTGCTCACGACTGGAACGATCTACCCATTGAACGAAAAACCTACCTTATAACTTTAGCCGTTTTACACACAGAAAACACTCTTAAACAAAACTTAAATCTGGTGATTTGTCTCTGTGGGGACAGTTAAGCCTGGCTATTAAAATTTCAAAGGAGAAAGTTTTGGAAAGAGATTAGTTTGAATGGAGAAAATGATCCACTCGAAGTTCTTGCAACTTGGAGTGCCTAGGTTCATTCTAATCGATATCGAACTTCTAAACCTATTCATCTATCTATTATTTAAAAAGAAAACTTTTTACACTGATAATAAAGAATTCACTAATTTACTTTATTGTAGTTTTTATTCTCAAAAATGTTAGCGGATTAAGGTCGTATTTGGTGGATTATTATTCAGAGTTGGCCATTCTTGCCAGAGGCGAGCTTACGCTAATTGCTTGCAAGGCTTTTGTTTCATAAACCGACTTTAACCGATATTCCTTTTGGCCATGTTTGCATCCAAAACTAACCGAATCATCTTAACTACTGCTTACTTTTGAACGGAGATTTACAAAACTACAAATTAGGACTCTGTTTAAATAGCGTAGTAAAAACGTTGTTGTTTAATGAAGCCAAATGGCACCATGAATGTTGCCAAGCTCTCTTTTGGTTCTTTCTTGAGTTCTCAACTAGAATTTCTTACAGTGGATTTTTGATCAATTACATAGTTTTGGTATCTATTTTGAGCATATTTTCGACTTGAACAATGGATGTTTTATCAACACATACAAATAAATTCCTCATAAAATGACAACAGAAGTGTATCGGTGTTGAATGAAGTGTGAATCATGGTCTGCCGGTTGTATAGAGCAAGAACCGCGGTCACGGCCCGTAGAAAAATATCTTAGAATAACTCACAACACTCGTTTCTAACACCTTGTTGTGATCCAAAAACTACTTATAAATACCGGTGTCCCCTTGGAGAGGGTTATAAGTTAGTGAAATAGTCGAAAAGAGCTGCCAATTGTATGTCACGCCAAGCTATAATGTGTTTGGCTGTAGTAGTCAACACAAAAGACGTATAAGACTACAGTCAGTTATGAATACATGATCGCAGCACGGCAGAAACCCCCGTGCAAGTTTATTTGTATAAAATGTCGCCTATGAAACAGCCTCTAGGGATTTGTGTACCAAATTTGCGGAAGTTTTCAGTGCATAGACAGTTGAGGTTGTCTAGTGTTATAACGATGATATCAATTGCAAATACGATTCAATTAATAAGCGTTAGTGTGAACTAGAAAAGCCTCGATAACACTGTATACAATAAGAAGGTGTGAAGAAGGTGTTAGATGTTGTTATAAGTACCTGAGATTCAGAGGGTAACGGCAAACCCGCTGTGGGAACACCACTCATAGCATCAGGACCAAACCGCAGTAGATCATGTCTTCCTCGAGGTCCAAACAGTTCGTCTCTTCGTCTTGCATGTTCTAATGGTGAAGGGAATTGGTTGATATGCATAGGCTGTAGTGGATCAATGTCGTCTGTTCTTTGCCTTAATCCTAGATGTCTTCCTTGATGTTGAACTGCTACTTGGGAATGACTATTTGGAACATGCACTTGGTGTTGTGATACCGAATGGAAACTTGGAGGTCCTTGTCCATATTGTTGAGAATGAGAAGATTGGAAAGGTTCTAGGCCATGTTGAAAGTCAAATCTTGGTTGTTGTTGTTGGTAGTGTAGTGGATTGTATTGTGTAGGATAATACTGATGGGCTTGAGACTGCATTTGTGGGGGTAAGACTTCACGATAATCGTGTACTGGTGGTGAGTGTGATAATCTTGGTACACAGGCAACGAGGGAACCGCTTGTGGCTATATTCCCTGAAGTTACTATACCACCATTTCCATTAGGACTGCTGTGTATTCCCAAACCACGTTCAGCCTGAGAAGTGGACAAACACGATGGTTAATAAGGCTATTATCAAATAAACATAACATGCGCGATAGTGGAGGACAACCGGTGTCTTGCCGTGCTAGCCTGCAGCACGCTTTGTCAACTTTACAAGAAACAAAACTGTAAGGCCAAGAGTTTTCTTACCGACATAGTGTAAGCCGGCTAAGCCAATTCTATTTGGGATGAACGACAGGTCAAGTGCGTTGTAGACAAGTGCGAACAGAGGCAAGTAGATTTGAGTACTCACGATTTTCACACTTTGTACATGGTCTATATGCTTACCTCACTGTTGATCAAGTTGAAGGCGGATGTGGAAGTTTCAAGACGTTTTGAATGCGATGAGTTCGGAGATATCGGAGTTAACGGAGGGGACAGGTCACGAGTATGTGGACGTTTTCTTTTGCCAGTTATAACTTGCCTCAACGTTTGATGGTTTGGACTGTTAGCTCCCAGTGGATCCAACTGAGTTGTCATAATTACACTTAATTCACGCTCAATGCAGTATGTTTTGTGTCCTCAGGCTGTAGCAGTCGGCGGTGTTAAACGTCAGCACTGTTACAAAAATCCTCTATATGCCTAAACAGTGGTCTACAGCAATGAACATGTCAGGGAATGGACCAATTAGCGCCTAAGGGACATTTGAAAGCCGCTCTCAGTTCCCTCGGCTCAGTTTAAAATATCGTGCAGCGGCAAGCCTTTGTGTTTCATATGGTTTACCGATCACTTTTCAAAGGGTGCTTTTGGGAATTGACAAGAGCTTGAGTGGCAAGGCAGACAGATTTTAATTATTTTCTGTCGTATTAAAGTTTCTAATTATTTGCAAATCAATTGAGGCCCCCCGTTGGTTTATAGTACTTGTGAACTCGTCACCTAATACGTGATTGGCAGATCATGAAAGAAAATCGCATCATAATGCCATCCAACACCCAATAATCTTTGAAATATAAACAAGCAGGCGGAGCTTTCTCACAATTTTCACTAGACCTTTGTATATTTACACTCGGCTCATCCAAGCCGGGGAGGCGTGAGCATTGATACTTGAAATCTCTAAATATTCAACGTTGTTCTTGGAAGGCGGGCTACTGGCACTCACAGATTATGATGTTCAAGATGGCCTAGATCGTGCTATCAGTATTCCAAGCGAGCGCACCATTGCATTCTGAGCAAATCATAAACGTCCACTCCGATTGGTCGTTGGAAATGAGTCCTGACAAAATGCTTCCTGAGTCGTGACGGGTCTAGTGAACGTTGGATGTTCTAAATTACACTCTATTAGATAGCGGTGTAGCTTTGAACTTTTCTTGTGCATCATAACACCATAACGCGACACTGCCTACACACGCCATTCCACACACTAAACTTTACCTTCCTCCACATGTAAACAACAAGTAAAACTTGACGAAACACCGCCGCAAGTTTAACGATTTGTTATGATCTCGACACATAAACCACATGAGGTTTATGGAGTGATAAAATGATTTCGATCAAACAACAACGGCCATGCATTGTGCTATTACAACTACTACTTACTCGTGTCTCGTGAGGACAATTGCCCGCGGCTCGGATTCGTTAAATTATTCAATAAGTAGGCCCTTTCGTACTATTATGTCAGCAAGATCCTCTAATAAAACTTCATCCGAGAGAAAATAGCGCGAATCTTCGTCAATTTAGCGTACAAATTGTACACACACTTAAACGAAAACCTTTTTTACCTGTACATAAGGTATAGGTGTTATAAATGTTGCACACTTGTATAAAAGTTTCATTTATTGACGGATCATTTGTTGGCAGAGCAGTACGTTTTAAACTAGAAGATAGCACAAAGATTTTTATTTGAGTGAATAAGATAGAACGTAGTAAACAAGAATTGAAAATCCGGATATATTAAAAGAACTAGATCAATATTAGTCGAGCGTCAATTGAACTGTTTGCGATCGCTTTAACAGGTTATGTCAATGTTTGTTTACAAGGTAATAAATACTATCCCTTCAGACTATAGCACCTTGTCATCATTCAAGTAAATCTTGTAAAGATCTCAAGAGGCTTGGCTAGCAGCTTGAATATCGTCTGATCGACCATACGTAGAAGTAGAAGTGCGTGATAACTGATAGATCTTGGAGAAACCACGCTGAGAAAGGCCATTTACAGCCTTGCAATTGGTTTACTACCAACAAGTCTAGCCCTAAATATATCAAGTTTATAGATGGTCTGAACGAGTCGCTACTCTCTTTCAACACCTTGAGACAAACTGATCGAATCATCGTTCTTATGGTAATTGAGTAGGTATAGCCGTCCTTTCTCATCTCATTGTCACGAAACCTCTTGAACATTCGATATGAACAATATAACATCGCTTAACACTATACAACTGCGTTTTATTGATTAAAATAACGTTAGAAAGTTATATTAAGGGCAACTAAAGCTTTGAAAAGGTAACGTTTTATTAAATCGATTGTTCGAGGTGTGAATTTGCATATTGAGGCGACACAGTGAACAATAGTAAAGTGTGGACTTGCTGGTACCTATTAACATGCAGACACAAGTTGGCTGAAAACCGGCTTGCTCTTACTTGAACTATTTTATTTTTACGGTGATATACCGATAGTTAATTTACGAGGTAAATAAATGCGATATCGCATGTTGAGGTTATCGGGTCGTGCGGTTACGACAGTACAAGCGTAAACCTCTTTATTTAAAGTGGCTGATACATGATAGTCGAATGAGTTTGCCATGCTAATTGGCCTCTTACACTAGTGAGCAGTGTCTAATAGAACAACCTCAAATAATAAAGTATTTAGTTTTAGTGATGTTTTGTTCACTGAGCCATCGTTAGTCCTTTCCACAATAGAACGGATATAGGATCTTCTTTCATCCTCACCGTACACAATGAAAACCACCACGTTTTATTAACCTTCAATTTTTAGTTCTTTCAAAAACAAAGAAACGTACAAAAAAAATCGCTATAAACCGTGGAAAGATTATTTTAAAGCGCTTTAAGAGTTTGCCGTAACCGTAGAAAAAATCTCATGACCAATATTTCTGAGCACGCAATTACGAAAATTATTCTTGACAGGTAAGCTCTTCGTGTTACCACACAACATCTTGTAGGAAATAGCTTTGCTTTTTAAAAAAAATCCGATCCGAATCTAACCCGGAAGTCTGAGTTCTAGAGGAGTACCGAGAAAGTCCGGCGGTGGTGACTAGCTATAGTTTAACTCCCTGTTGCTACCGATGGCGATTCTCTGAGGCGAATTTAGTGGTTTTTGACTGGTTTGTTATTGGTGTAATTAGCTACCGCTGCGTTCACAAGTCGTGTGTTTGTTTTGGGAATGTTTTGGAAATGTCGTAGTGAGTGTTTCCTTTGCTTATCTCTCTATGGAACTATCAACAGCTACTCACAGACAAGCAAACATTTTTTTTGGAGTTGTTTTCGTGTCAATTTAGTTCAACGAACTTAAAGATATCGTTTAGGTTCCCAACTGAGATATATAATCCTTCTTTTGAAAAAGTCTAGTATCTTTTCTACTGATAGTTATGGGATTATTGCAGCCCTAAGGCTGTCAGATATAGTCAGTGTTATACTCTAGCGAGCGAAACTGTTTCCACTATCAGTTCTACTACCTCTCGCACTCTACAATACAATACAATCGCGGTACTTCCAAAATTCAAAATATTTCTGAAGAATATTCTCAAATTAAATCCCTATATATTTTCCTAAACTATGTATTACTATATACCAGTTTTTGAAGAGAAATCTTGGAATAAAAATGGATTAACAGTAAGTCATTACGGTTTGTGTTCTAGCTTTCAATTCAACCTTCGACCAATAATCAATTCGCATTTAGCTGCTAATTTGTGAAGGTGGTTGTATTTTTGCCAGTTTTGATGAGTGAAAACAAAAGCTACAGTGTTCTTTTCATTGATATATAATAACAAAAATAATAATATGTCATGACTCAATGTGATGCCAGTTATTCTAATATTGTTTCTTGAGTTGCACAAGAGCTTAATTCAACCAAGGAATCGCCATGATCCAAGTTCAACACAACCATTTGAATGCGGTTCAGTGAAATGTCTGCTGCTCCAGTAGTTGCCGCCTCAAAACCGCAGTTATCAAAATGTTTTCAAGCATAAAACCACGTTTGTAATCAAAATATAGCCAGCTACCGCATCGTATATCAATAATAAGGGATTAGTGCATTATAAGTGTTAATACCAAGACAATTGAAAAGTGCTTAGAATAAGAATAAGCATTTATCTAGCAAACATAACATATTTGAATCATTATTCCGATCCTCTACAATTCATGGTTGAATGGTACATTTAATCATTCAATATTTGCTTTTGACTTCTCAAGTAAACACGGTTAAAATGCAGTGGTTTTTGTTAAAACTACTTCGGTACACGTGAAGGGAATGCATTAGGGTCATTAAGAAAAGCGAAGGCACTCGAACTGTTTCCATCGTACAAGTGGACTAACTAGATGTTATCAGCCGTCATTTTCTCATAGCTCTTTTCGTTAACGGAAAGCTAGTGCTAGCAAGATAAAGAACAACAACAGGCCAAAAGAAATTACAGCGAAACGCGAGTGTGTTCAGGCCCACAACAATAACATTGGAAATCTTAAGATAATTATCAAGTTGTATAGCCAGAAATACGTCGATCTATACGATTATAAGATTAAAAAAGACCATAAGGAGATCAATTTGAATTAAAATGAACATTTACTGATGGCTGCCTTTGAAGAAATGATAGGATTTGCAGTTCTGTTATCTTGAAATATATATCAGTTGTGTATAGCAGTGATTGTTTGCCAACAACGACATATGGTGTAAAACCGCGCGTATTTCCTTCATTTTTAAGTCAACAACACGTTAAAGAGCAAATATTATATTGTTTTGTAATATTTTTCATGTTTTTTTTATATAATAGAAGAGTGTATTAATTGAAGGCACGTGTATTATCGTGACGATATCACACTAGAATAGATTACAAGCGCTTTGAATATCACACATTCTGGTCCCTCTTTGATAATCTCTCGTGCATTTCACATCCAATTTCCTGTTTTTTTCTGTTCCTCTTCTTATTTTAATTTCTATTCTTACTTGAAAAAAACACGTGCTATTGTGCAACATATTTATATAGAGCTTTTATCCTCTATGGAGACCGCCCAATTCAATATGTTGGCCTAGGTTTTTTCTTCTTCAAGTAAAGCACTTACAACCAAAGAGGTTCTTCAAATTGTAAAAAGGAGATGAGCAGGTGTTTTTTTCCCGCATTTGAAAATTGTCAATAAAACAATAAGACTGCCTTTATTAAGCCCGCTAATAGCTTGGCTAGAAACACACGACAATGGCCTGTAGCCATACCATGCATATATAACTGCTAGGCACAATTAAGTCCTGCTATGAGCTAAGCAGTTTACACTTTAAATCACCAAAATCAGTGTCACAGTTTCTCCTGTTTTTGGCTCACTTTTAAAAAGTCTTTCAATTGCCATAAATAATAAAAAGAGTGACCGGCTTCCAAGACCTGAAGAGACATCATTGACCTGTTACATACATTTTTTTTACAATAAAGAGAAATCAATAATACAAAACCTGTCAAAGAAGTGCAATCCTTTTAGAATTTTTTGGTTTATAACTACTACAAGAAATTAAGGCTTTTCAGCAAATGTCAGAAAAAATTGTATTAAAATTAGGCTAAAATGCTAAATGATTATACTAAAAATAATTTATTTTTCCAACGAAACAAAATTTTCGGGCAAAGAAAAGAAGAAAAGCAGAAGAAAATGAAAAGATAGAAAGAAAATTCTAGCTTTTTTATCTGTATAAATTAGACATAATGAGATTTGTAATAATTTTCTACTGCTAAATCACGTTTCTTAAATTGTTTTTGTAAAGAGTTGTTGCGTTTTTAAGCCTTTCTATGAATAAAAAACAAAAGATCAATATAAAATAATAAAAAGAAGGTGATTTAGACTCATTGACAAATTAATCCCCTAGAAAAATAAAACAGCAATCGAATGATTGATTTGGCTGTTATGTGCGCATTTTAAGCGGTTTTCAAACCACCACACGGGGACTCAAAGACCATTTCAACCAGTGTGTCGCAATGTTATAAAGACACCCGCCGCCATAATGAACAGTTAGTCATCAATCGTGAGTTTGTGGAGTGCAATTAGCGCTTCACGACAGCAAGAAGCTATGGATTATTTATAAATAGAAGAAAAAAAACAATATATCGAAGTGCAGCACAAATAGAACAGGACAATATATCGAAGCACAGAAATTTAAAACTAATGTCTAACGTTGATATTTGTTTAACCAAATATATACACCACAAAGTCAAACATTTGTTGTTTATTTGTGGTTAACAAAAAAGTGATATATACTTGTATTTGTGATTTTTGTCGGTCTGTTTATCTTTCTACAAACAAGTGAACTGGTAATGGCAGGGGGTACCACAAGGCTCCATAATGGGGCTATGGCGTCAATTACACTAGTCTCATTATTATCGACTTTTAAACGATTGAAACTTCAAACAAAACTCATTCTAAACCACATATTGCTTTCGTTTTTTAATAAATCACTCAATTATAAATTGATGTTTCAGTAATTGCTCTTTTCGAATAGTGTCGGTGAGCTCAGCCTACCAGTATATCACAGCTTTTCCTAGGAAATGACTTCGAGTTAACTGAATTTTAACGACACTGAGTAATACTATTGAGAAGATTAACAAAAAAAAACTAGAAATAAATTTCCTTGTTGGAGGTTTTTGGTTTAATTTTTGACAGTTGAACGACGCCTGCAAAGCCTTAAGGAAATGAGAACCACAGTTGAAAAATAACACCTGGAAACATTTAATGAGAAAGAAAAATTAGAAATGCTTGCCTCTGGGTATTGGAAATAGAGTCTAAATGTTTATTTGAACGAGATTTTATAGCAGTAAAAATGAATGATCGGTCACCCCACAAGTCGTTTTGACATGGCGCGATTAAACATCCCAAACGGTTCAATTTTGGATGAATTACTTTCCTATAGCTGTCATCCCTAAAAAACTCTTGATATAGCTATAATAATATATATGTTATCGCCAATTGACAAGAAAGCAAGGTTACCGAATAAAACTTAGCTCTAATAACATTTTACAAGAGTCATAAAGCAATAGAACAAAATTGACAGGACACTTCAGTGTTCGTTTACTTCAACCTGTGTCATTGTGTTTTTGAAGAGTTTTTGAGAGAAAGGCACAGTTTTATATTGTCTTTCATGATCGTTTTCTTTGATTTGGTGCAGTTATTGATTGCAACGACTTCAACCAAGGTCATCAATTATGACCAGAGTTATATGAACACGAGAATGTCTAAAAATGTAGTGGGTTTTTTTTTCTTTTTTGCTTAATGCATATAATTTCTATTATATATGTGATCAAGGTTGAGATAGAATCTTCTTAGAATGTGAGAACCCTCTACAAATTTTTATTTGATCTCAAAAATATTCATTTTGAAATTTGTTGGGTGGTCTTTGTTGCAGTAGACAGACTATAAAAGAGTCAAATTTGTGTTATGTCTTTTATGCCCCGCGGAAACTATAGTGCTCGTATGTATTGCCGGGTCTTCCAAGCCAAAAGGCAAATTAATATCGTCGGCGCCGAATCAAACCATTAAATTGATTTAAAAACAAATTATAACTAAAACATTGATTTTGAATGTGAAGAGAGTAGGTTTGGGGTGTGTGAAGGAAAATCATATAGTGGTGCATTAAAATCATGCAAAAAAAAAAAAACCTCAAACAACACATATATATCATCAATGTATATATCTACATTTTATTGAGTCAGCAATATAACAGTTATCACGCTAACTGTATGGTGGCAAGGATTGACGATTGGTCAAACCTCTTTAGCACCGCTGTGGTCCTGGTTCGAGCTCCATCTAGGACATGGATGACATGTGCGTTGATTTTGTTTTGTGTTGTTCTCCGGCTCGCTAGTTTGCCCCGAGTAGTGAGTGTAGATATAATGTTATGTGAGTTTGGTGCTGAAGGGCAGTGTAAGGGTGGTGAGTGTAAGTTTAATGTAGGGGTAGTAAGTGTAGTGGTAGTGGTAGTGAGTGTAATGTATAGGGGTAGTGAGTTTAATGTAGGGGTAGTGAGTGTAGTGATGGTGATAGTGAGTGTAATGTAGGGGTAGTGAGTGTAATGTATAGGGGTAGTGAGTGTAATGTAGGGGTAGTGAGTGTAGTGATGGTGGTAGTGAGTGTAATGTAGGGATAGTGAGTGTATAATGTAGGTGTAGTGAGTGTAATGTATAGGGGTAGTGAGTTTAATGTAGGGGTAGTGAGTGTAATGTATAGGGGTAGTGAGTTTAATGTAGGGGTAGCTAGTGAGTGTAATGTATAGGGGTAGTGAGTTTAATGTATTGGGGTAATGTATTGAGTGTAATGTAGGGGTAGTGAGTGTAGTGATGGTGATAGTGAGTGTAATGTAGGGGTAGTGAGTGTAGTGATGGT
>JAUPMH010018009.1:0-10792 GCA_032270665.1 Metridium farcimen
AATAGTTCTACTAAGGTTAAATTATAGAGAAATTCTATGTGGGGAACACTGCAAATTGTCTACCTTTCCTTTCTTTTATGTCTGACTCCTCTGATTGGTTTAAAACTTTTAACTCAGTCTATATAAAACTTTGCAGAAACGCGCAAACACAAATTGTTCTTACAAAACTTGTTTGTATATGTCAATACATCTCATTAGAAAAAAAATCTCACAATTTGGATGTGGGGAAAGTGAAATGCCGCAGAACAAAAGGTTATAAGGATCATTACTTAATGCAATAGCAATAAAATTTAATAAAAAATAAGAAATAATTTAATGTCACCAATATTAAATGAAAAAAACTAGTATTTCTAAGCAACCATCATAAATTTAATTCACATATATCTTATCTTGTCAACGCAGTTAATAATCACTTTTGAGAAAATTGATTAATTATGACCACAATTTCCCTTTTTATTTCATGCAAAAGTTATTAAAATTTCCAATAAATTGGCAGTGGTTGTGCATGTCAAAAATGCGAAAAAATAATCATGCAGAAATGCTAAGCATTAAAAATTATTTCAATATTAAAACTAAAAAAAATCACAATTATTAAGCATTTTCAAAAAGTAACAAATCTCGTTTTGACACTGACAGAAATTTGTTATGCAAGAAGAACCGACTTTTTAGCTTTTCGCCCTTTATGATAAGTTTAATTAGACTTACTATTCTTTATATATTTAGATACTTCTTCTTATCTTTTTTGCTGTTTTATACTACTTGATAATCAGAAGCTGACAAGACAACTCCGGAAGTGTAGCGAAGCTAACTTTTTAATTTTATAATAATAAAATTCGAGGTTTTATACTTACTAATGACCGGTTGGACATTGAACACATACAGAAGTTTGCCAATAATTCCCAGCCGTACAATTCGTTTTATCACAAGGACAATCCACTCCACAGTCGCAAACGGCTTCAGTTGTAACTGTCGAGGTAGTACAGATAATATTTCAGGATTTTTTAGCGCGAAAATGCAACGAATATATAGATGTGTGAGTTTGAGTCAAAGCTTACCCGCATAGGAGAAGAGAGCCAAGAGTACAAACATCGCTTTCCATTTGAAATTATTGTCGAGCTGACGAGAACTGAAGGTGTATTCTCGATACATGAATGGATAATTCCTCACTGGAGGTAGTTTTACTTGAACATTGAGAACGGGTAAGAAGTGCTAAGACGACATTCCAGCTTCACTCAGCAAGAAGCACTTTTGCTGTCGAAGAAACACCACAAAATACACAGAATTGTCTCCTCCAATTTACTTGTAGTAAAATTCACAGGTTTAATATCTCTTGTGTTGAATTCCAATCGCGGAACTTCAGTTTGGTTTTATATTTCTTTGAAATTCGAACTTTAGAATCAAAATAATTCTAGATCCCGTCCCATGTGTATAATGAAGTTTACTTCGACATGACGTCACGTGGGACTCGTCGCTATGACGATGGTTATACTGTTTATGCCAAACTTTGTGCGAAACAAAAGATTGGTCCAAAATGTTTGTGTCTCCATTGAAAACATTGGCAAAACTTTAAAATAAACAGTTTTTGAGTGATTATTTTGAGATTATTTTATTTAAACTTCTACTACATTTTTTTGCTCACTCGTTATTACAACACAGGAGCCCCAAAACCAGATTTGTTTTCGGATATTTTTGTTTTGCCAAATTAACCGTACAGGACCTATGACGTCATACTAAACTGACACTGAAACAGTACATTTATATAATCATTTTAGAAGTTCTATTCGATATGAATTTCAATATTGAATTAATTGCAAACTTGAATCGAGTTTGTACTGAGGTCCAGTATAGAGAACTTTCTACATTAATTTAAAACATTTGCATTTTTAGGCCTGAAAGTACAGTGCAGTAACTGTGAACAAAAGGCGCGATTAGGAGGCGTAAAATCAATAATAACAACGTAAAACAATGCAATGGCGACAAAGGCTTAAAACAAAAGAAGCGCAAAGATAACACAATGAAAACGAAAAGACAACGCAAAGCACAACGCAAGGTTAAGGTAACGGTAACGAGAAAGAAACGCATAGATAACGCAAAGAAGCAGCGTAAGGACAATGTGGAGGTAACACACATGAAACGCAAGCACAACGTAAAAGATACACGTAAACGTAACGATCTATAAAGCAACACAAAAGACAAAAGAAGGTAATAAAACAGTTTCTAAGCGCAAAGGAAACGCAATGAATACTCCAGTTTCCCGTTATCTAGCACCGCTGTACTATTTGACAGAAGGCGCATTTGCACAGGCTAAGCCTCGATTTGCTGTCAAAATATTCACAAATCTCAAGCAAAGCACGGGAAAATACTACCGTGAAACAATAGAAAACACGCTTGAATTTGCTCCGAATCGAGATTATCCCTGTGCAGATGCGCGTTTTGTCAAATTGTACAGCGGTGCTAGATAACATGAAACTGGAGTATTGCAAACTAAGTAATTCAAGGCAACAAAAGAAATTTGAAAAGCTTCGGCATAATTAAAGGAAGTGATTGCCTATAGTATTGGGGAGCGTTGCGCGACGAGACTAAAAACTGCTACATATATGTGTTTTTGTGTGTGTTAAATTTGAGTTAGTACTCCTTGCATCCCAGCGCGCGTTTCTCGCAATATGTCCAGTAACTTGGCGCATGCATTGGTTAATCCCCGCCGCCCGACCACAATTTGGGGAAAGTATGACAAAAATGACACGTGATTCTTTGCATATTTTTTTTTCCAGAATTTCAAATTTCAACTGTAGAAGTGAATATGAAATAAAAATTATGAAATCTATGTTCCGCAATTAATGCTAGATCGAGTATTTAGAGCGAACGTATATGAAGTGTCACGTGATAGTTCATTTGGTGGACAAAGTTAATGACAGGTAATAGAATGAATGCTATTTACTGTATACCACCAGTACCAAAATATTATGCCTACTTTCTTTTGTCGAGTATTTAGTGTCCACACTCCACTTTCATGTTATCCAGCACCGCGTGTACAATTTGACAACAGACGCGTCTGCACAGGGATAATTTTTCTATTCGGATTAAATTCAAATGTGTTTTCTATTGTTTAGCGGCAGTATTTTCCCGTGCTTGGCTTGGAATTTGTGAATATTTTTACAAATCGAGTCTATCCTAGTCTCCCTCGCAGCCGTTATTAGTGTCGGGCTTCCTGTTCCTCCCTGTTAGTGGGGAGGGACAGGAAGCCCGACACTAATAAAGGCTGCGAGGGAGACAAAGGCTATCCCTGCGCAAATGCGTCGTTTGTCAAATAGAACAGCGGTACTAGATAACATGAAACTGGAAAGGAATGAAAATCCGAATAACAAAGACAATCCAGAAAGCATTCTGAAATGACGTCATAGTCAAATAGTCTAGTACAGTGCGAAGCGAAAAACCGTGAGCACCCAGAAATATTTTAGAAATCGTTTGTTGTTGAACAACTCACAAAGAACTCTAACTACAAAAGGTGTATCATACTACACATCAGTCAAACTTCTTGAGGTAATATAGTTGTTTCTAAGGTGTTCACCAAACAATAAACGATTTCTAGAATATTTCTGGGTGCCCACGGTTTTTTGATTCGCACGGTAAAGAGAACAAACAACGAAGACAGTAATAATTTTTAAATACTATTTATTGTAAAACATCATTATTAGCATGAAAAAGAACTTTTGCAAACAAAAACAACATGCATATATCGACCAAATGAACGCAGCGAGCAGTTATGAAAACACTAAGAGAGCGCAAAAGTCACGTGACCTGCACGATCACGTGATTATCATCATGTCCTTTATACAACATATTAATTTTATATAAAAAATATAGAATTGTGCTTTATTTGATTGGCGTAAACAAAACTTGCATTTGTTTCTATTTGTTAATATAAAAATTAAGATTACTTGGCATACTTTTATGTACATAATACAGTAAAAAACCGCATGAAAGAACAGTAGAACTGATCAATAAGATCCTTCAAGCTGACAGAGAAAGAAAGCGTTCTATTATGCAGGTTTTTATTGTATTTGAAAGGATTTTAAAGTCAAAGTTATCCTTGTTCCCAGGGCGTTCTCATTCGCTTTTGCTCCATCTCCAGCAAATGTCAAATTACTGGGAACTATCTTAGTTTAGTTTAGTTTTCAATTAAGGAACTATTTGCTTATCTGGTTCTAAAAACATCACACAAAAAACAGTTTTGTGCAAAACCGCTGGCCAGTATTCAGTACGGACCAGCGTACTCAACTGCCTGGCTGTTCACTTCAAAAACTAGAAAACAACAAAGATGTTTTACTTGAAGCAGAATGTACATTGTTCCCTTCGTTTCAATTTTTAGCATTAATACACCTATTTGCAAAAAGGTTGTAGCAAATGAACTGATAAATCAGCACACACTGAAGCATTACATTCTGTTCAGGCATCCATCGGAACCTGGCCATCATGTAAAGGCTCGGTCGCTTTTCAATATGGCTGCCACTGATTCTAAAAACATGTTACGACTATTTTCTATTAGTTTCTATATTTCTACTATTTTACAAATAAGTTTTTGTCAATTCCTTAACGAATATTCCTTGACCGAAATAATAATAACAAGGAATTGTTTTCAATAAAAATAACAAAAATGTGTAGCTTTCCAATTAGCTACCAATAAAAAACTTATTTGAACTAAAAAAGATAGAAAAAACTAAACAAATAAAAACAATACAAGTATAAACAAATAAAAAAATGTCATAAAAAGGGAAACTAGAACTGGAACAAATACCGTAATATGACGCATCAAATTCGTTTGAATAAAAATGTCATCCACTTTTGATGCGCAACGACAACACAACGTTGCTTCTACGCTTGTGAGACTCACTTGAGCGTAGACTCGAACTGTAGTTTAACTAGAACAATTAACAAAATAATACACCAATTCGCAATACGTTGACCAATTTGAAAAACTCTTGTGCTAGATTTATCAGCCTCAAAATAAAATTTGCGAAATTTCTTTTGGTCGACACAAATGCTTATAAAATTTTGATGCAATTCCACACGATATGGCTAGAGTAGTCAGTCCAGAACGAAACGAGATTGGAAGCTATATTGCAAATTGGTGCGATAACGATGAATTAAGCAAGTTTTACCAATCAAAAATCGATAGATAAGATTAAACACAAGTTTCATATCGAAACTATTACCAACTAATTAAAATATATCTTTATATTTATAATCTATTAATATTAAATATTTGATAGTAACAGGGGAAATTATATTCATGATTATAACCCCTTTAAATAATTTTTATATTGTTCGTTGATGAATTTGAATAATAGCTATGTAAATGATGAGTTATGCTATTATGTGAGGGTTTGATTATAGTTTGGTTAGGTTAATAGTTATATTTAACTAAGGTAGAAAAAAATAGCTATTGTGTGTAGTTACGGTGTTATTGTCAAGGGATAAAGCACAATAGCTTTTCAAAAGGTAATAACTCATTTTCATTGGGATCCCTGTGTTAATTTTGAAAATTGAAACAGGACCTCTCCAAATTTCCTTTTCCTCTCCCCATGGCCTTTCGTCCTCTTAACACAGGAACCCCGATGAGTAATGCCTACAAAGGTCGGGAATCATAATTAAGTTGAAGTGCGGAATCTTAAGACTTTCTAAATAAATTTTCGTTATCTATTTGATCTATAAATCCCAAGACTGATATATCATACTCCCGTTAAGGCGTTCATCTTGCACTTTTCTGTTAGCTTTAAATTCATCCATTAGTTTTGAGCATCTTTTGTCTTTTTCCTCAGTACTATAACTGTCCACTTGGTAAGAAGACGGAGCCACATCAGGACTGTAGTCCACCATTTGAGGTATTGTCAGTTTGTCTAGTTTACTTTTGCTCGATAATGACTCATTAGAGCTACCGCTGTCCAGGTCTACCCCTAATCGCTGTTGCAGCTCTAATAAATGATGCATGTTAGCAATAACGTTAGGTTTGTAAGAATGTCCAACCTCGCTACCACTCTCAAACTCGCTACCAGTACCCTCTCGGTCCCATTCGTAAGGCTCATCCAAATAAGGAAATCGGTGTTTATGTAGGTTGCGCATGGCAACGGCTTTGCTGGGATCCCAAGTTGTGAAGCCGTTTGGAACTTCACTCCCAAAGCTTTCTCGAGCCGAAGAGCTCTCGAAGCCACTCGACGTTGCGCTCGAACGAGCCGAACCTTTTGATTGCCTTCGGGAAACAATCGGAGAGTCGACACTGTTGGTTTCACTGCACGAGACTTGCGCCGAATAAATACCGCTGGATGCATTAGAAGGCGTTCGGGAGGGTGGGTTGCCGCGTTTGCGTTGGTAATAAGGGTCACAAACTTTCAACTGGTCGAGCGAACTGGCATGCATTTCGGTCTTTACATTGGCTATATCACGTGGTAATACATAATTGGGCAGCGATAAGTGTCCATTGATTACTTTTCTTCTTGTGTCGATTTTATCGCTGATATCAGAAGCTGTTTCTATATCATTATGCTTCATGTAAGGTATCCCATGTAACTGAGTACTATCCAAAGACAGTCTCTTATTGTCAAGCGCATCGTTGATTTGACGAGATATTTCTCCATCAACATCCGAATCCGTCAGCGATGCTAGTGAGTGCGCCGGAGACACGCTATTTTCCGAAGTACTGTCTACTATTGATTGTAGAGCTTCGTCGTCGGTAAGTTTCGGGTGCGGCCCGTAAGGTTGACCGATGGATCCATCGGATTCCTCGTCCCAGGACTTCATGCGGTCTATGTATTGAAATTTAGGCGGTTCGCTCTTGTTTAATTGGTCCAGAGTTGCTTTCTTCAACGGTTCGCTGTTGTCGAGAGTGTCTCGAGATGCTCGCTTCAACGAGTCATTTCTTTCCAGGTGCAGGTACGAGCTCTCACTGCCGTTGGGATGTTTCGAGGACTGTTCATCTTCTTCACAGGAACATCGTATGTTGGTCTCAGAGTCTTGCTCCGTGATGGGGACCAGCTCTCGATGCAGCGACGAGCTCCCTTCGTAGTAGGAGGACGGTCTATGCATACGTCGACGACGGCGTCCTAACGAGCTTACTGAATCTGAATCAGAGTCGTTATTTGATAGGTTCCTCCAGTCTGGATGTGAATACACAGCGGGAAGTGACCAATGATGTGGGTTGTTCTTAGAAGCTTTGAGAGCATCATCATCAGAGTCTCCTTGCGATGGTCTATATCGTGGTCCTCTCATTGGCTTCCCTTTATCGAACTGAAGACTTGAATTTGAACCGTCAAACTTCTTCACGAGCTGCATTTTGGATCCTTGGTGTTCGTACAATGCTCGTTTGAGAGCGTCACGGTCTAAAGAGTCACGCGATCCGATGTCACTCGGCGATCGACAGAACTGATCATATGAGTCGCGCACTTCGTTAGACGCTGGTCGACCGAGTGTGCAATCATACCAGCCGGTTTGTTCAATATCACCAAAGAATGTCACTTTGTCCCTGCTAGGGGAGGTTACGGGAGGCTCTAGAGGGAGACGGGTTGGGCTATAGTCTAGTTTGTCACCGCCAAAGACGTGGTCACAAGACGAAAGAAGGAAGAAGTCATCTTCTTTGGCAATTTTACGTCGCCAGTGACCTCCCTGTCCGATGTTCTTGTCAGGGATGAAGCGAACCGCCTCGGGTCGTAACTTGATTTCCTCGTCAATATAGTCATCTTCTGTGATTTCGGTCTGTTCTCCGGATTTACTGGAAGAAAAAGAAGGACAAAGTCAATAAAGTTGCTCGCGCCTAGCATGTGGATTTACAATTAACATTGGAGTTCACATGCATCATATATTGACAACAAAATACTCCTTCTGATTTAAGTTTCTTCTTAATAAGTGTAAGCAATATAGATGATATAAAAGTTTACACTGAGCATATACAATTTTCTGGATGATTTCAATAAAATATTATATATTATTATATTATATTATTATTTTATATATCATTTTGAACCATACAAAACATTTCAGTGAAATATTACTCTTACGATTAGTTTTTTGATACAGTTCCCATTATAAATTTCCTTTCGTCCATCAATCTATTATTAGGTACAACTTGATATGCATTGAATATAAATAAATGTCTCATGCCTTCTGGATAGTTTTAATTACAAAGAATCAGTATTAAAAACCTAAAATATCCTCATAATCTCTATGCTTATTATTTAAAACAATTGCCAACTTAAAACAAACCTTAAAATTAAAGGTTATTTATCGTGGATATGAGTTATTCGTTTGTCTCATGAATGTCCAAGGTGTGGAATGCGATGTTTCGACTGCTTCTGCTAGTCTTTATAAGGCGATGGGTAGAAGAATAAATGTCTATACTTATCAGAACATTGTTGTTGTTCTTGCAAGATTGGCAATAGTTTTATACTGTTAATCGTATAATATTACTAGCTACTGCTAGTCTTCATCAGGCGTTAGTAAGAAGAATAAATCTCTATACTTATGAGAACATTGTTGTTGTTCTAGCAACATTTGCAATAGTTTTATCCTGTTTATCGTATAATATTAAGCAGTAATGAATAACACCATTATAATGAAGAAAGATGCACCTACTATAGTACTATACATTATAACTGACTTTGACACCTTGGCTATTTAGTCTAGAACTACATTAGTCTGGTCAAAAACAACAGTTTACCTCCAAAATATACCCATTATAGCCCAGTGTTCCATAAACAGACACAGAACCAAGCAAAAAAAATGAATATTGATGCTGAATTTGGTGCCATTGAACGGAAGAAACAACTGTAAAACGGCTCACTCCAACAAGCAGAATAATTTGCGGATATATAAATACCCTTCAAAGTCCTAATCAAACATTCACGACAATTAATGGTGACTACACAAAAGTAAAAACAATTAAAACGCAGCGAAATAAAAAAAAAAATCAAAACAAAACGAATAAAAACGAAGAATGATAAAATCGAAACAAAAAAACTTGAAACAACTGGACTGAAAACAGACGTTGTGACGAAAGCAATACTTTACGATTTATTAAAAGGTAAATACTTCGTGTCAGCGTGCATATAGTGTTTAGCCATTAGGTATTAAAGAATTTATTTAAAATGATAAGAATAAGTCCACGATGAGTGTTGCTACATGAAGTTATAACCTGTTTTGTTTTGTTTTGTGGTGCATTTGCGTGTGAATGGCACCTGCTTGACATGGAATACCGCTGGCAAGTAACAGAATACTGCTGGCACATAACACATCTCATTATCAAACTTGTCCGATACAGGAAACATGCTGGATTGTTTTCCAATTCACTTTGCAAGAGACAGTTAAACCTTTAGTACGAACCGTTTTCAAAGATGGTCATTCAAAGCTATTTTACCAAAATAATAAAAATAATTCGTGCAGGAAAGAGATTTTCACAGCTGTTTTTGTGGCCATAACATTGTCCAAAATAGAAAGTAACAAAATGTTTTGACTTATCGTGCTGGCATTACTTGTTTGTTGTAAACCAAACTACAAAGGAACCATTACGAAATAACCGATCGATTATAGTTTGTGGTTTTGTAATTTTTTAAATACTTTTCTACAATATAAAAATTAACTAGATAATTACTAGCCATATTCTGAACATCAGTAATTCCCACTAAACAAAGAGACTCAGAGAATTCTAACGTATAAAAAACAATGAGAACTGATATTCCGTTATACACGAGTAAAGTTCGTTTTTGCCATATTATAAGTTTAAATAAATTTAATAAAATGAAAAAGGTTTCTTGATAAAGATTAATATTATTGTTGTTAATGTTCTTATTGCTGCTATTGTTTGGTGGTTTTATTATTTTTGTTTCGGCCATGCTAGCAGAGGCTAATATTTTTCACCCTGACTCGCCGATTCGGTGGGGAAAAGTAGCTCATGCTATAGGACATATTTTTTAGGCCTTGCTGTTGTTTTTTGAGATTATCAATTGCATTGTTTGTTCATAAGCTGTTTTTTGGTGTTACTCTCAGTTTGATATGGTCAAAATATGATATCATCGGTTTAACAGGTGGTACATAGTACACTAACATACACGCGAACAGTTCGAACACTTGATCATGTGTCTTCGAACACTTGATCGGAAAGTTTTATGACCTGATGAAAGCACCGTGAAATATGTGACGTCACTACATAAGGAACTTGGGAGTCGATTTATTATGCTGTGTCTTAAAAAAGATATATGAATTCGAACGTTTGATCGCATTTCTATTTTATGTTATATCACGCTAACTAATAATTAGAACATTTGATCGTCCATTGGAACATGTGATCGTGTTTTTCATTACTGACATGCCATGGATATCAGTGGACAATGCCATGTCACGAGAGCTAACAATTAGAACACTTGATCGCGTGTAACTTACCTATCAGGCAGCAAGAAATGTACCGCTTTCTTGGATGATTGACCTCCAGCTGCCGAACGAAAATATTAATTTAGTAGAAGAAAACAGAAGCTGTCAAGTATGCAAAGTTGTGACTAACAAAATCATATTTATAAAAGTAATCCAAGAAATTAAAAAATGAAATACAAAGAAACTCCTGAGTGACAAAGAGTGGAAAATTGGAAGTGAAGAAGAAGAATGAGAGGAAGTGTCATGGGAAATATTTCCTCTGGCAGCGTTTTCATAAGGATGCCAACCAAAAATGAATTGCCTATATATATATACGGCGATGACAAAGAGAACAAGTGATTTCCCCTGCCAAGAATTGAACTAGCTACAATCTCGGCAA
>JAUPMH010018120.1:0-10791 GCA_032270665.1 Metridium farcimen
ACGAGAATTTGTATTGGAGTTTGGAGTCTCTCAGTGATTGTATACCTGTGGTTGACACACTCTCTGTGAGAGATTGATATCGGACGTCGTCCTCGAGCAGAAAACACATAGTTGCAATCTCCATTCATTCAGCTTTAAGAAAATGTATACTTTTATAGGGATTGCTTCAGTAGTTAGCGTGCTATGAGGAGTTAATGAACATCGGTCGCGAAGGTGCCCTGATACTAAAACCTCAAAAGTCTGGATTCATATAATTCTGCATCTATGAATCAACAGAGGAAAATGTCTCACGTTCTAAGCAGCTCAAGCAGTACATCCAGTTCTACCAGTATCGTTCATCAAGAAAGCCACGAGGTTAAAAACCAAGAGAGGAATCACAATCTTTTCCCATCAGGTCCATCAGGTTTATTTTCTGGTGCCTCTATTGGATCTATTGAAGGATGTTCCTTCCACATTAACATGCCACCAAATGTTGAAGAAAAAGGCATCAATGACAATGACAATGACAAATGTTTATTCAGTACCTTAGATATATATACATAATTTACAATTTTTTGGTATCAAACAGACGATAAGGTACAGGCTACCTATAATAACCATTGCTGGCTAACCAAGATAGATAGCTTACATAAGTAATTTTATATATATTATGGTCATTGTGTTTTTAGTTAATATTATATTATTTAGATAACATAATATTATAGAATAGAAAAAAATGAGACGAAAAAAAGATAACATTAAATAGAAATAACATAAATAGAAACGGGATCAAGTATGAATTTTGAAAAATACATATATAATATACAACGATATGTACAATACATATATGATTATGATAACTAAGCTAATATAATGAAATTATAATAAAAGATACATCAGTAAACATAAGTTTTTATCATATCACTACTGATTTGATCCTTAAATTTAGTTCTGCTTAATTTTTTTGTAGGTTCACTTATTGTATTACAGATTTTGGCAACACAGAATCTGATATTAAATTTTCCATAATTCGTTTTAATTTTGGGCAAGGAGTAGAGTACAAACAGTAAAAGTGTGCAATACTTTGTAGTATTTACCACTAAATAGTGTTGATTAAACAATAGAGAACAATAGAATTTGCATAATTTAGCAGTATTTAGTGCACACTTTTAGTGTTTGTACTCTAGCTATTTTTAGATGCTAATCTAATGTTGTAGCCATGTTTTTGACTAACTTGTGAAAAGTACTGATGAAAATTATTATGTAAATTTTGTGAATCATGAATCAACAAACGTTGAATAATTATTATAAGTGATGATTCAGATTCTGAACTTCAAAAGCTTTTTATAACTGCTTTTGGCTGTATTTTGTAGAAAAGGACACATTTTGCCTCGTTTGACTTTGAAGCGAGGCAGATTGACAGCTTGTCATCAAGGCTAGTTAGAAAGCCATTTCAATGTTTTAACACTTCAGACTTTTTTATTTGATTATGAAATAAAATGTAAACACAGAAGCTTTATGTGAACATTTTCAATTAAAACTTTATAGAAAATTGTACCTGCCTATCTTCTACTGACTGAAATATATATATGGAAAAGCAATACTAAAAAGAAAGAGAGAGAATAAAAAAAGCTAGAGGTCGATCCGTATAGTGAAGGTCTTGGAAGGCAGTTTTTCACTATAAGGACCTACAAGCCGGTAAATAACACATATCTATTTTATATCCAATGACTGTCCAATCATGCTAAAATGAGTTTCGACTCGAGGATTATGTGCACAAAGAAAATTACTTTATTTTATTGGTATGTCAGTAGAGTGCAAACAATAAATGTGTGCAATACTTAATTGATATATCATATATTTTATGTATGAACATATTTATATTAGATTTTACTGACGTTTTTATTATATATAGGATATTTCAGTTGCATGTAATTAAGTTTATAGATTTATATTTTTACAGATTTTATTAATTTCTTGATTTAATTGTTTCAATAGAATGTAATTATTATTATTATTATTATTATTATTATTATTATTATTATTATCATTATTATTATTAATAAATTATAGAATAGAATTAACAGAGTTTAGTTCTATTTCTACTGTTGATATTGCACTCATTTAGTATGTTGCACTCTGTCTTAGATTGTTATACACATTAATTTGTAGCAATCATTCATCAAAAATGTCCTGTTGCTTGACAAATTGATTTTATAGCAAACAGTTACTCTTGTCAACAACTCTCATGTGCCAGTTTGATTTTTTTGCAAAAAAAAAGAAATTAAGACTAATCATGTTGTTGGTTATTGCTTGTGGGTAGGTCTGGCACTGAAGAGGAGTACACACAAAAAATTATTGCATTGCCGACGTTACAATTCCCGAGAAATTTCCATCGCACTTTCAAGAAGTAACGCTGAGATAAAAAGTTCCATCAAACAAAAGATTGATAATGGAAATTAATGGCACATTAAGGAAAGTTTGTTAGTTGTTAAAGAAGCATTTGTTTTGTTCATGATTTTTTTTGCAGAAAAACAATTCTTAAATTATTTTTACTGTAGATATAAATAAAAAAAAGGATCTGGACATGTTCAAAAACAAACTTGGCTAGTGTCATATTAGTTTCCTTTGAAGTCAAAAAAGCGTACACTCCAACCAGGTTCTTCGTGGAAAACATACAAAATTGGACATGTCCGAAAATGCAATTCAAGTGAAATTTAAGTCATTAGAGGGAAAACAAAAATGCTTATACGAAATCAGAAAAACAATATTGGCAAAACATTTGTTACAAAATCTCACGGTTGATGAATGGAAATAACTTTTAACTCTTAAAAGAGGTCAGCTCAGGCCATTGACAAACAACTACTGAAATCGTGCACCAGCAGAAATACACTCCAAATACCAGTGTTGCAATCAGAGCCTAGTAATGCTAAACAAAAAATGGATATCATTCAAAGTTCATTTGCTACTGCTACCCCATTGGTGGATGTTACCAATATATGCATATATGTTATAAAGAATGCAGCACTGCCGACCTGTCAAAAGTTGATTTTCCAAACATCCAGCCTTTTGATGAAAAAAGCACTAAAGCTGTTGCAGAGCTTCTTAACATTTTACAGGAAATCAAATATCCTCAAGGGTGGTAGGCAGTGACCATACTGGATCATTCAAATTCGCTTGAAGGAGATACTCGTGGAAGAAGAATATGTGTGCACTGTCAAGTGAATGAGCTGTGCCTCCGAGCTCTCTCGGAGTCTTTACTATTTTTACCTGATTGCTTTTCATTTTTTGTATTTTCTTACATTGGATGACACTTTAAAGGTTGGTTTTGCATTTTTGTTTGATTTGTTTTCCAATTTAACTTTTTAAACACCATCTTTATTGTTAGGTAGCATAAGTCCGTTATTTTTCATTAGTATTTTTTCTAACCTTAAGATCTAACCTTACTTTTACAATAATTTTACTTTATTTTGCTTTAACAGACGAGCAGCGGAATAGTTTGTCATGTTCACTCATGCACAAAAGCAGATTGCAAATGAGGTAAGATTTCCATTCAAATTATTCATGATTTCATCACTACATCCCTATAAACCATATAGAACTGGTTTCTCAACAGTTTAGCTTTATGATAATCGTTACCAAAATGCTCACAAACTAACTTTAATTTCAACCCTTCAATCTAGAGTCATGTACACGTATATCAATTTATTTTTCTTCATATAATTTGCAGTTCATCAATGACATAGTAAGTCCTTGTGTGGATAAAGAAGCACGTCAACCAAACATGAAATATATATTTTAGCGGTTTTGCAGTTTCCCAGGCCAATAGTGACATTTTGGAACTAACTCATACAAAGATTCAAAACAAACATGTATTATACTTTTAAAATCCTCTCGTAGGAAACTAACTCATGGAACGATTCAAACAATATTCGAATATCGTCATATATTCTAAACAAATATTCTCGTTTTCAAATCATCTCATAGCAACTATAAATTCACATTCAAACAATCTTTGAATATCATCCTAACCCTTTTTACTCTCATCTTTTTTAAATACTTATATAGTGTCCACTTCTTCTTTTCTATGTCTTTGAGAAATCCATATATCAATCATCAATATCTTTTTTTTTTTCGGCAACCACAACTTTTACAAAATGGATTTGAAAAGTCTTTCCAGATTGTTTAGTATTTTTCATTTAATTAAGACATTTTCTACAAGAAATACGTCAACAAGACACCTGGATCCTTTGAAGCAACAGCGGTTGGCTTACAAGCAGTAGTGTTGGACAGCCTTGACGCTAAGGATGCAGTAAACAGAACGAACCTACTACCCTACCGGGAGCACGGTCTTCCATGGATGGTTGAGGTCTGTAAACAACTACCCATGGACAAGCTGAATCGCGATCAAAAACTGAACGTGCTCTCGTACGTAAGCTGTCTAGCCATCCTTCAAAGTAATGTCTACGTAGATTTCAAAGCCTTCATAGAATATCACAATCAGCTGGCCATACAGGTAGATGAGCTTCAGAGGCTGAAGGTACTCTCAAAAGTATTCATAAAAAGGATACGAGGGACTCGATTGTTCAATGTATAGATGGAAGTAGGCCAGAGAGTTTTCGTACCATTGTCAACCAGGAACGTTGGTAATTACAATGACAGGCTACAGTGCGATGATACTTCTGTTACTGCACCAGATCCTCTCAGGATGGTGTTTGTAAAAATTACAAGAATTCAGAAGTGTTATGGTTGTGGTGGAACTGTGACAGCCAACCTCAGCATACAGCTTCGACACCTCTCCTTGGAACATCGTCCTTACACGACAGAAGTTTCGCATTTACAACAAAAAAGGATCAGACATGATCAACATTTCTGCTAAGAAAGAGAACGGTCCCGGGCTCGACTATTTGCACATTGTGGAACAGGGGTAGCTGTGCCTCACCATACTCCCCGTGTCGGTTCGCACATCAGTGCATCAGGTGTTCGGGACAGCATAAGGCCCTTGACTGCCCTGAGGAGCAGTCCACAGCCAAGTCGGCAGGTCACACTAGCTCGCCTGGTGGGCCCCGACCGAAATACTTCAAGCATTAGACTCAGAGACACTGCGTGTTTAATGTTTACCAACTTGCTACTTGGAACTATGATTTGTTATAAAATCGCGTTTATTCCATTTGTTTGTCGGTTTACTACTATAAAGACTATTACTCGCCTTTATTACTTATTGTTATCGTGGCTATAGGGTTTCGGGTTTTTCGTGGTTGGTGTTCAGTTTACAAAAACGATCTATATTTTTTGTGGACTGTGTTTGCGTGCTACGCTGTGCTTGTCATCGTGTGATGCGTTTATAGTTGTTATGGGTGGTTATATATCACCATTATAACAGGAGAATAAAACATGGCTTCTTACTTAGCTGCACTGAAAGTTTCATGTTTAGGTCCATTCTTCTTACTCAATGTATTACTGTGGTGAAACTGAGTTTTCAAGGAGTTTTCAAGGACCAAAAAGTAATTTTTAAGCACTATTTGCGACAACTTTGTTTATAAATGATATTCCTGTCATTGTTAACGTCGCACAGAATGAGCAAATTTTATCAAAATTTACCCTACTTTAGCTAGAATAAAGGAGTTTTTAAGGAGTTTTGCTGATTTTCTAAAATTCAAGGGCTTTTCAAGTGCCCTTAAAAACGTAAATCAAATCTAAGGAGTTTTCAAGGAGTTTAAGGAGTAGCACCAACCCTGTGTATTTGTCCTAACACAGTGGTCAATGCAAATAGAAAGTTTGATCTTAATCAAGTCAAAAAAAGTTCAAAGAATGGGGACTCTGTGTGCTCGGGAAAAGACTATCGTGGGTTTTTATCCAAAGGAAAACAATCTAAACCTAAATCTATGTGCCAGTGCATGATTTTGCTCGGTTCATGCTTCGAACTCGTAAAAGATATGACTCACAGCGAATGCCAGTGAAATTATGAAACGAAATAAGACCTATGGTCTTATGGCGTAGTTCTTTGGGAGATTTACTCGATCGGTAAGTGACAGGTTTCAACTGTTATTCTAACTTCCTGGTTGACAATCATGGACATTTGCTTGACGTCATTAATTGCATGGCCCAGTCGTGAAGCATTGCAGAGAAGTATGCCGCAATGTTTTATTGATTCTTTTGGATTACGCACCAGTGTGATAATCGACTGCTTTGAAGTGTTCATTGATAGACCAACTAAACTCCTAGCAAGGGTCTCAGGCATTTTCGAACTACAAGCACCACAACACTGTGAAAGTCTTAATTGGCATTACCCCTCAAGGAGCAATATCATTTGCTAGTGAATCTTGGGGGGAGGGGGTCGAACAATGGACAAGTTTCTAACTGAAAATTGTGGGTTCCTGTCAAATCTTTTGCCTGGTGATCTTGTTCTTGCAGACAGGGGTTTTACCATACACGAACAAGTATGGTTCAAACATGCTGAGCTGAACATACCAGCCTTCACTAAGGGAAAAGATCAGCTTGATCCCATTCACATCGAAAAAACAAGAAAAATTGCTAACGTCAGGATTTACGTAGAAAGAGTCATTGGAAGTCTACGACAAAAGTATACAATACCGCAAAGCACGAATACCAACCGACTACCTTAGATGCAGCAGGAATGACAATGTACCATTGATTGACAGAATCATAAGGGTGTGTTCTGCTCTAATTAATCTTTGTCCTCCAATTGTACCATTTGAGAAATGATAATATTGACAATAAGGACACATGGCCTTATGTACTCAGTATCGTATTATAGTATAGCAATAGAAGTCATATTTTTTGCAAGCTGATAACCCCCCAAAGAATCCCTGATCTATCACTGATGACATTGCAGGCCCGTAGTTAGGGGTTTTTATGGGGGTGCTTATATGCACAAAGTGGGCCAAACCGATAATCATAAGTAAAATATTAAACTTTTTGTAAACAAAATGTGGACCTTTTGGTCTTTTGTGAATTGAGTCTAACAATGTCTTTTTATGATAATTGAAATATTAAGATAATGCAAACTATTATTAACGATACAGCATGTTGTAATATTATTATACCATAATTTTTGAATATCTTGCTTTTATAGTTTTCATTGTTTCTGAAATCTTTATAATTGTGACAGTAATTGTGACAACAATGTGTGCTCAGGAAAAGACTGTCATGAGTTTTCATCCAAAGGAAAACAATCTAAACCTAAATCTATGTGCCAACGTATGATTTTGCTCCATTCCTGCTTCGAAATCGGAAAAGATATGCCTCACAGCGAATGCCATTGAAATTATGAAACGAAATAAGACCTATGGTCTTATGGTGTAGTTCTTTGGGAGATCTACTTGATCAGTAAGCGTAAGTTTCAACAAAGCCAAAGGCCCTGACGTGTGCAATCGATAAGAATCGATATCGGAAAACCGATCGATAAATCGATATTCATCAATATTTTAATTTTAATTGATATCGATTATATCGATTAATCGATAGCAATCGATACTCACAGATTTTGTCTCAATCAGATTATCGAGTTTATTGATATAAACATATATCATTCCTTCACCGCTTTTTGGATGGGGGAAGAGGGACTGATTATGGGACAAATCTCACAGATCTATTGCTCTTTCACAACTAAAAGTGCTTATCCGGTCCTGAATGGGAAATTGATAGCGGGAAAAGTGGAAGTGTTACGTGTTGTCTAAACAACACCAGTGGACCTTGAATCAGATAAATGGACTCTGGCTACAAAACAAATATTTTCATGGTGTCCCATGACGACATTCTTGATGAAGCTTACCACAAGAGATAAGGAGGTTGATCCACAAGACATGCAAAAAATTAAAGAAATGGTTCCTGACCTTAAGAAAACTGAAGCAACGAGAAGGGAGGACGAAAAAAGGAAAAGTGCTTAAGAAGAGAAAAGAAGGGCCAGCCGAAGAGATGACTGTTGTACTCTTGAGAGATGTTTTAAAGAAAATGGGCATCCCATTCAGGAGGAACACAACTAAACTGGGGTTAATTGAAAAAGTCAAGGAAGCGCGCGCCAGTCTTGTTTCATCAGAACCATCAACGAGTTATCACACTGCACAGCAAACACTATATCAAGATCATTTTAGAAATCTTTTCTCCGCCCAGGATCGAAAGTGGAGACCATTTAAATTTGTTTACTACTACGACAGAACTGCAGAGAAAAGGCTTCTTTGTCTTATAGTTTTATTTATGATTTTGCAGGCACTACTTGAAATGTTTGATGTTCTACTATTACGACAATTAATGATTACTTTGTTAGACGAATTTTTGAAATCATGCTACTATATTTTTTATGGACTTGCTCAGTTTTGGTTTTGGTGACTGTTCTCCACATAGTATTATCTATATATCGCACAATTGTAGAACTTATTGTCTCAATGACTTTTGCAGCAGCGAAGGTCAGGCTGGGGAATTGTGTCCTTGAAATTTCTAAAAAATTGAGCGGCATTAAGGTAGTTCGGGACCCTTGAAAACGAGCATGCACATTGTTAAAGAACATTCGGCTGAACCAAGAGGGGACTGGTCACTACTCATTCAGCAATAAAAAATTTCGGGTTTTCCAGGAGAAAAATTAAATGTTAGTAAGCAATTGTTTGAAAAATTCGTCCAATTCCGCATATGTTCCTCTTTCTATGGTAAAAATTTGAGGGCAAGTCTACCGTAAAGTTTAAGGATCCCGAACTACCTTAACATGACTGGTCTCGAGGGAAACAGCCTAGGGACCTCATAAAGAAACATAAAGAAAATTTGTTAATGTTTAAGAGTACACTTTTTAGTAGTTACATGGTATTAGGGTAGGAATTTATGGAAATAGCTTGTTGTATTTTTTTTCTGATTGACTGATAACTAGCTTAGTTTTCATGGGATCGATAGAATCATTTACCTTGATGGCTTATAAATGCAAACCTTATATAATGCAAGCTTAAATTTAAATAATTATTGCACCAATACAATCATATATATTAAAAAACGTTCTAGTTCACAATAAAATACACGTTAAATCTTATTCGCTTTTCTCTCTCACATTCTAATACATAGTCATTTAGGTATGATCTAGTGGGGAAGCTACAATACAGTTTTCCACTCATATGAAAACAACTATATAATTATATACAAGATAGTTTGCTTCGTCAATCCAGCCAAGCGCTTCAGTATGTTGTTCACAATCACACAAGCTTAGAACTTTTTTCGATTAGTTTGCATTGTACTTGCTTCTAAATTAGATATTTTGCCACCAGAATAAAAAGTATCAATACCGATATTAATCGATAACATTAATCGATTTATCGATATTAATCGAAGAGCAAAATTGGAAAATCGATAATTATCGATTACTCACAAAAAGCGTCTCTATCGATTTCTATCGATTGTCCGATAAAATTAACTAATTTTATCGATTGATATCGATAGTTATCGATTATCGCTTTTATCGATGCACACACCGGGCAAAGGCTAGAGGGAAGTAGGCCAGAATGGAGGTCACACTTAAAAAAGTTAAAGTAAGAAATGTGGAGAGTTTTCGTACTACTGTCAACCAGGAACGTTGGTAATTACAATGACAGGCTACAGTGCAAATGCCAGTGAAATTATGAAACGAAATAAGACCTATTATTATATGAGTTTTTGACCGTGGTCATGGAAGGATGTGCTTTCTTCCCGCTCTCCACGAAAGCTACTTTTTGGCTGTTTTCTACATTTATCTTCTACCTTAGTCTATGACTACTTACGCTTATAACTAATGATTATTACTTAATATCGATGGAGGAAGAAAACTTAAAAAGCATAATTGAAGCGATTCTTGACAAGAAACTAAAACCAATCGCCAAGTCTTTGAATCAAATGAAGAAGAAAATTGAAGTACTTAGTGATATTGAAACATCCCTAAACTCACTACATGACAAATACGATGATCTTACAACGAAAGTAAACAAGCTAGAAACAAATCTAGAAGCAGAGAAATCACAACTTCAACTTGAATGCAAAGCCCTACGAATGGAAAGCCTTAAATCTAACAACAGTATTGCACAACTACAACAGCAATTCAACGATCTTGAACAGTACTCGAGAAGAGACTGCCTTGAAATCAAAGGGATTCCAATAAGAGAAGACGAAGATACAAATGAAATAGTGAAGAGTATTGGCAAGTTAGTAGAAGTGGATATAGACGATAAAGATATCTCCATCTCCCATCGTCTGCCATCTCGAAAGAACTCAAACCGGACAACTATCCAGCAATCATCGTTAAATTCACCCGTAGAGACACCAGAAGTGAACTTTATAATGCTAAGAAGTTTCTCAAACACAAAACAACCAAAGATCTTGGACTAGGAAGACACAGCGAAAGAAAGATCTTTATAAGCGAGTCTCACAAAGAAAAACCGAGAGCTCTTCAACAAATGTTTAAAGGCCAAAAAAGATCTAAACTTTCAGGTTTATTTGGACTAAATACGGAAAGATTTCACTGCGAAAGGATGCGGACAACACAGCTGTAACGATTAATAACGACATGGACTTACAAAGATTGTATTTTGACGAGAACAGTGGCACATATAACTACGCTGATGATGGCTAGCTAAGTATAATTCACAATGTTTACTCTAACTTATGTCTCATAATATAAATAATCTACCTCAGTTAGAGCTATTGTCAGCTTTAAACTCCTTAAATAATTTATCCAACATTGATCCAGACTCAAATATTCCTGAACAAGTTAATTTCAAATATTTCACATCACAGGAATTTGCTGATGATGAAGAAATTAATATTTGTTCTAGCGGGAAATAT
>JAUPMH010018231.1:0-10779 GCA_032270665.1 Metridium farcimen
TCGCCCGGGCCGGGAATCGAACCCAGACCAGTAGGCCCAGAATCCGATCCACTGACCACTAGACCATCACGCCTCTCTGTTTACAAGCTATTCTTCTCGCTGTAATTATTTCCTTAGAAACACTAATAGAGTATGCTAGTTATTATCATTTTACATGAATGGTTTTAACAAGAAGTTTCCTGCTTAATTGTCAACAATGATTTCCGATGCTCAATTTGTTTTGTCTTTGCGAAAGTGTACTAATTTACAATGCTGTCAATTTTTGTTCCTTTACATTTAAAAACTTAGAAAATCCAGTTTGTGTTTAAGTGTTATTTCATAAGTATCTGAAAAAATGAGTTTTGATTTTTTTGGTATAGTGATGTACCATTGGTTGACAAAAACAGATCTTAAATTAACAAGAACAACTTTATTAGATGTCTATTTGGGACATAATCTCTACTAATTATACCACAACCATAATATACAATATAATAATTAATACAAAAGACAAACTTTTTTATGTTAAATAAGTCTAGATATTTTACCCAATAGACCAAATCAGCTAACATGTTGCTATGACCTTTTGACCCAATTCAAATCTTTTGGGAATAAGATTCTTTTTTGTATTTCTATATCACATGGAAGCATTATTGAGCAAAAGTTTTTATTCCCAGGGGTTTTGAATTAGTTGGAAAATTATATAGCAACACATTAGTTGATTACATCGATTTGGTATATGTTTTAACATGTTTTTGGTTGTGCAATAAGATGCCATCATGCTAATTTATCTGCTATCATTGTATAGGTATTCAAGGTTCCTTTAGAAGAGCGTCGTTTTGCCCAACTAAAGGACAGTGTCTTGGGTGATGAACAACAAGAGATATGTCGCGATATCATGAATAGGACAGGAGCGGCCATTGAGATCAGCCTTGCAAAAGATCTTAGCTTGACCATCATGGTTACTGGTAAACAAGACGCTGTAGCACAGGCTCGTCGTTTGGTTCTTGCTAAACTACAGACACAGGTACAGTAAACAGCACTTCTTTATGTTTGTTAATATACAATGTTGTATTGGTTACTTTGTTTGATTTGATCCACACTTTTGTGCTACCTGTTGTGTTATGATAATACATTGAAATAATAATAAAGGTTTATTGAAATACTATCGCACCACAAACAGTGAATTACAGTATTGTTGTAAATGTACACAAAAAAAGAAAAACTAAAATATTGAATATTTCATCATCATTATTATTTTATTGTTGTACAAAAACCATTGTGGATGATTATGTACATCACACATTAGAGTAATCATAATAATAATAATACCAATAGAATAAATAATACTACTGATAATGCATTTATATAGCACACTTTCTATGTGTATATATTCAAATGTGATTTACACATTATAGCTAGCTGTTAGTAATTAGTATATATTAGTGTAAGTGTATACTAGGCCTTTCACTGAGGATGGTTGTGACCTGTGTCCTCAGTCGTTCTTTTACGTCCCTCCGATTAATGGTTAGTGTGTGAGTGGCGAGACGGGACCTCCGATTTAAAGTCCTTATCTGAGAGGACACGAAGCCTAACAATTATAAACCGAAATAAATACAACGTTATAACATTCTCCTCAATTATTTTAAGACCCTGAGTGATGGTCCGGCTAGGGTTTGAACCCCCGGCCTCCCGGTTAACAGGCCGTGCTCTCCCAACTGAGCTAACCCGTTAATCGGTTAATTCGGTACAAATCTTAAATATATGGTTATTGCTTACAATGTTATGCTTTGTTTTAATTCATTTTTACACAACAGGTTTTTATGTTTTTTATATAGTAAATAGTATTTTTAATAATAATATTTTATGGTATTTGCCTAACCTATAGCTCCTTGCTCTTAATTCTGTGGATAACTTTTAAAATCAAAATGCCTTTTCAATTTACAGGCCCAAATTGAAATCCACATCCCTCGCGAACATCATGGCTTTATCCTCG
This sequence comes from Metridium farcimen, assembly GCA_032270665.1. Lineage (NCBI taxonomy): Eukaryota > Metazoa > Cnidaria > Anthozoa > Actiniaria > Metridiidae > Metridium > Metridium farcimen. The sequence continues at coordinate 1,976 of JAUPMH010018231.1, forward strand.
GCAAAGGAGGCAAGACTTTACAGACCCTAGAACTGAAATCAGCGACCAAGATCACCATTACCCGTGACTCTGACATCATTAGGATTGTTGGTACTAAAGAAGGCGTTGACAGGGCTCGTCATGAGATCCAAGTCATCTCCGATGAACAGGTACATTATTACTTATACAAATGAGATAGTGTGTAAACTAGTATAGGCTGTGTCGATGTTTAATATAAACAATGGGTAATATTATGAAATTTGTAACACCATAAAAAATAATGACTTAACTTTACGGATGTTTCGAGCTTTAGCCCTTCGTCGGAGTAAAAGAGTCATAGATATTATACATAACCTGGATCAGCTCTTGTATCATTGTTAGCATCTTGTTTAATGTTATTGACAACCAACTGAGATATTGATATTATTTAAATCTGTTTTAGTTCTTATCTTATGTGTTATTCATATTGTTTTTCAACTCCAAAAGGGTGCAACTACATCTAGTCCCCCTGGATGTGCCCTTTGTATCAGTGTTTGCTTCTAGAAAACTAAATTGACCCATTTCTTTACCAGGCTAAACTTGCTTTTGAGAGACTTGCCATCCCCAAGACCTTCCACCCATTCATCTGTGGCCCCAACAACGAAATAGTAAAGAAGATCATGGAACAGACCGGTGCAAAAATCAACATCCCTCCTCCCTCCATGCAAAAAGATGAGATGACTGTTGCTGGTGAGAAAGAAGGTGTTGCTGCTGCAGTGAAGATGATAACTGGCATCTATGAAGAAAAGGTAATAAAGATGATGATGGTGGTAATAGTAGTGCTGGTTGTGGTAATGATATCGTGGTTAGTGATGATGGTGATGCTAATGATGATGATGTTAGCATTGGTGGTGGTGGTAATGATGGTAATAGTGATGATGATGATGATAGTGCTGGTTGTGGTAATGATGGTGACAGTGATTGTGATGATGCTAATGATGATGCTGTTAGCAGTGATGATGGTGGTAGTGGTAGTGGTAATGATGATGATGGTAATAGTAATGATGATGATGATCGTGCTGGTTGTGGTAATGATGTTGATTGTGGTGGTGGTAATGATGGTGATGTTGGCAGGGCAGTGGCAGTGGTGATGATAATGACAGTGATGGTGGTAATGACGATGTTGGTAGTGATAACGGTGGTGAAAAATGTGGTGATAGTATTCTTGACCATGATAATAATAATGTTAATGATAATAATAAGAAATGGTAATAAATAATGATTGTGATGATGAATGTTGTAAAGATAGTGAAAGTGCCAATTAACGCTAATGATTATGCCAAGTAATGCTAATGGTTATGTCCATTGATGACGATGATAGTCTAGAGGTGATAAGATGATGTTGGTGGTGGTGTAGGTGTAGTGATGATGGAGATATTGAAAATAACGGTATTGGTGTTGGTAAGACAATGATTAATAAATAACATATACACACTGATGATATTTCATCAAGTAATGGTGGTTATCCTTATACTCATATTAATGTTGTCCATTTTCAACAGAAACGCAAGACCACTACTGTCTCAATTGAAGTGCGCAAAACCCAACACAAGTACGTAATTGGACCCAAACGATCAACCATTCAGGAAATCCTTCATCTAACAGGCGTGTCTGTCGAGGTGCCTCACCCTGACACTGACTCTGAGACTATCACACTCAGGGGGGACCCTGACAAGCTTGGAATGGCCTTAACACAGGTTTACGAGAAAGCAAACAGTGTCATCTTTGCCGAGGTTGAAGCTCCAAGATGGCTACATCGATTCATCATTGGACGCAAAGGACAGAACATCAGGAAAATCACACAGGACTTGCCAAAGGTAGAAACAATGAATGAAGAGAAGTGTTAAGAGAGGCTAACAGCGAGGGGTAGTGTTCTGACAATCCTCAAGTGCTTCATAACTGCATACAGCACACAAAGGAGAAGTTTTCTATTTCTTTTATGAAATACAAATTACTTAATATGCAAACGTGCATGCTGTGTTCTCTCGTAAATCATATGTCCCTCAACCAATCAAAATTTATTTATTTATAATAATTCTGGATGTGATTCACAAAGTCCATGGAGAGACGACAATGCATGATTTCAAATAGTTATTTAATAATCCATGATAGTCATGTTGGTTTTTTATGGAATTCTCTATTCTGTCAAAAGGTACATGTAGAATTCAGTGGAGAGAAGGATGCCATTGTTCTTGACGGACCTCCAGAGGAAGTTGAAAGAGCTCGCGAGGCACTGGAAACTTTCATCAGAGAACTGGTAAGGACTCCTTGTCCAAAGATAGACCAAATCACCTCGCACATTGCTATGTACGTTTTGTCCCAATTCAAATCTTTTGGGAATAAGATTCTTTGTCTTATGTATTTCAATGCCACATGGAAAATGTTGGGAACAAAAGTTTATATTCCCAGTGGTTTTGAATTGGGTGGAAACGTACATAGCAACGTGTTAGCCGATTAGGTATATTCTTTGTGTGGAGGCTTGATAATCATTAATCAGTACATCATCATCATCATCATCATCATCATCATCATCATCATCATCATGTCCATTTATAAAGTCATATTTCCATGATAAATGTTGGTTAGACGCTGCGTTGTAGCCCTGCAGCCTTCCACCTCTTGGTCACCAGCATCTGCAGCTGTGAGGCCAGACATCCTAAGGTCTTCTGATATCACCTCTCCCAAGGCGTTACAGTGCCTGCCTCTCTTTTTATTGCCATCCACGTGGAGCCTGGGTATTTTGTTTATCCAGGTGTCAAAATGTCTACATAACATCTATACTTTAGTATATAAAATTATAATTTATTCCTAGCTTTTACATCCATGGATATGTTATACTTAGTGATCTGTTGTCTGATTTAGTTATGTATATCTATTTATTTTCCTGTGTTTTTGTCCAGATTGCATCCATGGCCTTTGCTGAAATCCATGTGGACCAGAAATTCCATCCTCACATCATTGGCAAGAACGGCGTTAATGGTATGTTTGTACTAAGAACGACATGTACAATAAAATAATGTAGCAATATTCAGTCATTGAAGGTGGTACATCCAGAGTTTCATACATAATTCTTAGTAGTTTTTATACTCATACTCTCAATCTGGGTTAGATAGTATACAGTAAAACCCCGCGTACATAAGAACCTAGATTTTTCCAAGTCAGCCTGAACAGGTTCTTATATGAATGGTGCTTAGCATGAAATCAGGCTATTTAGTTTCTATTTAGCATCACTCACTTCATCATTACAACACCTTTCCTATTTTATTTAGTAATACATACAGGTCAATGCTTTTGCACATGGCTCTTTTTTTACAAAAAAAAAACAAATGAAAAATTCAGCCTGACAGGTTCTTAATTTTAGGTTCTTATACACTGGGTTTTTACTGTGCATAGTCATAAATTATAATTGCAAAGTAGATATTTGTGAATGTGTTTGTAATCAAGAATATTGTATTTCAATGTACAGTAATGCGCATCAAGACAGACACAGGAACCTCTATCATCATTCCAGCCAACACAATCAAAAGTAACATCATCAGAATTGAGGGGTCCCCCCAGGGGGTTGAAGCTGCCAAGAATGAGATACTAATAATGACAAAGAAATTGGTAAGTTATGTGTGAAATCATTTTGTTTGTTGTAATTTTATACAGCTATTTGAAACGAGGTTAGTGAAGGTTATGTTGCATGTTGCTTACCAAGCTTGAAATATGTTATATTCATATGTAAATAATATCAGCACAGAATAAAATATGCTGGAAAACCCTGCAGACAAAGTAGTTTGGAAACAGGCCATGTGTTCTTTCCCTTCTTGAATTCAGATCATCCATAGTGCATTTTGGGCTTGGTATTCAATTTTCAACAAGCAAAAACAAACATACATACAGTTTACTCCGGTGTTATATTTAATCACGGGAGTCCAATGGATAGCATGTGATAAGCCATTGGTGGAAAATTGTTCATCATAGTTTTTCTCAATTGAATTGTCTTCATTCCGGTGATCTTTTCGAGACGTGTCCACTTGTTCATAGCTATAAAAGCTATAAAACCTTCGCAAACCTTTTTTGAAATAGATGTGTATATATAGAAATAGAAGTGAATATTTGAGGACCCTCCTGTAAATCATATTTGATGAATGAGGCGTTACTCTTTAAATATTATTATTGGTGAGTAATAAATCATTTTTTTGTTTTTACAATTCAGGAAAATGAAAAGACAAGAGATGTAATGATTGAACATCGTTTCCATCGCACCATCATTGGCACCAAGGGGGATAAAATCAAGGAGATCCGTGACAAACACCCCGAAGTACAGATCTCCTTCCCAGAGTCTTCTCAGAAAAGTGATGTTGTTTCCCTTCGTGGACCACGTAAAGATGTTGATGAAGTTTTTGCCTACCTTAAGAAACTCAATGCTGAACTGGTAAGCATGTAGTCCGTTGTAGTTGTTTTTGTTGTTTTTCTCTTGCAATGGTAGTAGTTTTAGATTATCATAAATGAATTGTTAGATTTTGAGGCTTATGGTGTTTGTATGTTGTTGTTGTTGGTGGTGGTGGTGATGGTTATACATTTCATATTTATTATTTGTATTATCAGGGTTCGTGCTACTCCTTAAACTCCTTGAAAACTCCTTAGATTTGATTTACGTTTTTAAGGGCACTTGAAAAGCCCTTGAATTTTAGAAAATCAGCAAAAACTCCTTAATTCTAGCTAAATGTAAACATTCTAGTATTGCAAATTAAAATTAAGTAAAAATTCTAGTATAATTGTACATCATTTTCTTAAATTCGTAAATTTTCGTATATCAAAGTTGTTGCAAAAAGTGCTTAAAATTTTATTTTTGGTCCTTGAAAACTCCTTGAATACTCCTTAGATTTTGTTTACTGACATCGGCACGAACCCTGTATTATGCATTTGGTCACTTATGTTGAAAGATTAAGTGCTCTTTGCACACTTGTTCATTCAAGTTTTACTAGCAAGAGTCAACAAGTAACTGAACACCTTGTACGCGAGAAATTCACATTAAACCACTTAGCTATCACAGTAGAGTTGCCATTATTAACCACAGTTATTTTTCTGGTGGTGAAGACATTGCTGCCATTAGTGCTAATGTGAATGGTGTTAAATAACTATTATTCATACCATTTCCAGATTGCTGCCAACTACTACCAGGAAGTGCCAATCTTCAAACAATTCCACAAGAACATCATTGGCCGCGGAGGAAACACTATTAAAAAGGTATGATAGATAGCATTTTTCACGGTTACTAAAAAAATAGATATTGCAAAGCCTTGTGGGATGGAAATTTGGACAAACTTTGTAAAAAAAGCTTCGATTACAAGGAAAAGATGATCAATATCAGTCGAAAAAAACATTATTTTTCCATGAATTAGAAACAACAAGACAAAAACAACATTTTTGCAGCATATTAGTATGTATTTTGGGCTTGGCTTGTCCGCATTTCAATCCCATAATGCATCATCATGACATCATCTGTGTAAAGCGCTATTATGAAAGGTGATGTAAATCACAAAAATGGCTTATCAGATAGAGATCAACTAACTGTTACATACATACATACATACAGTTACTCCGGCGTGATATTCAATCACGGAAACTTTTCCAATGGATAGCGTGTATTAAGCCATTGTATTTATTTTCTTGTAGTTATGTTTGTTTTGTTGTTGTTTAGATTCGCGAGGAAACTGACACCAAGATTGAGCTTCCATCTGAAGGCAGCGATAGTGATGTCATCGTCATTACGGGACACAAAGCTCAGGTTGAAGCTGCACGAGACAAGATCCTGGCTATTCAAAACGAACTGGTAAATATATCAAATGCTGTGATGAACTTTTGATGATGATAGTTGTGGTGAAGATTATGAATGGTTTCTCAAAACTACTTTTCTTTCTAGGCAAATGTGACCCAAATTGAAATCATCATTCCACCTAAGTTCCATAACTCCATCATTGGTGCTAAAGGTCGTCTAATTCGCTCTGTCATGGAAGAGTGCGGTGGTGTGAGCATCAAGTTCCCACCTGAAGGAAGCAAGAGCGACAAAGTCTTGATTCGAGGACCAAAAGACGATGTGGAGAAAGCCAAGAAACAACTTCAGGAATTGGCCAGCGAAAAGGTAAGAGATAATGATAGGACTTAAAGTAGAGCACAATCATATAATAACAAATGATTTTATAATATATTATAATTATTACACAAAAAATTATTGCTGGAGTACAAACATTAAAAACATGCAACATAAATAGTACTAAATAGTGATATTTTATGCTAATTCAATTGTTTAATTAACACTAATTAATACTACTTGTTTCACTTGTATATTGTTTGCACTCTACAAAATAGATTATATTAAGTAGCTATTTAGTCACTATCACTTAACCAGGAAACTTGTCTAGATAGTGACTAATAATCACTAAATAAGAATTTTAATATAGAGTAGTAATGTTATGCTAAAGATTAAATGTCTACGCTTTAGAATATTCAAATTAAATAAAGTAGAAACAACAGTAAGCTTTATTTTTGTGTTTTGAGTCTACAAAATATCTCCTTATTGCATCACATATCCTGGAATTTCCTCTCCTGCCCATGAAATCAATAGTTTTACTTATTGTTGACCAGTCTAAATGTCTTACCGGAATTTCCTCTCCTGTCCAGTAAATCAGTGGTTTTAGTATTGTCAGTGTTAAATGTCTTACCGGAATTTCCTCTCCTATCCAGGAAATCAGTGGTTTTACTGCTGAGATCCGTGCCAAGCCAGAACACCATCGCTTCCTGATAGGGCGTGGTGGGGTATCCATTCGTAAAGTACGGGAGGATACTGGTGCAAGAATCATCTTCCCCGCCGCCAAGGATGACGACAAGGAGTTGATAACCATCATTGGCAAGAAAGAATCAGTAGAAGCTGCTAAACAACAGCTGCTCAAATCCATCAAAGACTTGGTAAGAACATCAATTATGACATAGTGTAAAACAATAAGATGTAATGCAATCCAATTTAATATATTGTTTAATGAAATGTAATGTAACACATCGCTGCAGTATTGCTTGGTGTGTATTGCTTTAAAAACATATCGCCGTGACAAGTGTTTAAGCTACTTTCACTCATTTTATTGCTGCAACTTCACGCACGAATTCAAACCGAAAAATTATCGCCACAGGGTGCGTGTCGCTGTGTCGTGTTGCAGCGAATTGTTGCATAGTGTGTGCCATCCTACAAACCATGCATGACTTTCTTGTTAAAAAAAAGAAACAACTCAAAAGCAACATCATGTGTAACTGTCCATTTTTCTCACCAGGACAACATCTCAGAAGGTGAAGTTCATGTCGACCCCAAATGGCACAAACACTTTGTTGCTAAACGTGGTGAGGTGCTCAATGAGATAGCCAAGGAATATGGCGGTGTCGTTGTCAGCTTTCCCCGTAACGGCGTCAACTCTGATCGTGTTGTCCTAAAAGGTGCTAAAGACTGCGTAGAAGCTGCTAAAGCTCGTATCTTGGAAATCGTACAAGACCTTGAATCAATGGTGACCATTGAGGTTGTGATACCACAGGAATACCATAGGGCCATAATGGGCGCTAAAGGGTCTAATGTGCAGGAGGTCACTACCAGGTAAGCACATGTACCATACATCACAGCATCATTATCATCATCAACAGTATCATTATAATTAACAGCATCATTATCATCATCAATAACATCATCAATAGCATCATCATCATCAACAGCATCATTATCATCATCATCAATAGCATCATCATCATCAACAGCATCATCATCATCAATAGCATCATCATCATCATCAATAGCATCATCATCAACAGCATCATCATCATCAGCATCATAATTATCATCATCATCATCATCAATAGCATTATCATCATCAGCATCATTATCATCAACAGCATCATTATCATCATCAGCATCATCAATAGCATCATCATCATCAACAGCATCATCATCAACAGCATCATCATCATCAATAGCATCATCATCATCAATAGCATCATCATCATCAATAGCATCATCATCATCAATAGCATCATCATCATCAACAGCATCATTATCATCAATAGCATCATTATCATCATCATCAATAGCATCAGCATCATCATCAGCAACAGCATCATCATCATCATCATCATCATCAACAGCATCATTATCATCATCAGCATCATCAATAGCATCATCATCATCAACAGCATCATTATCAGCATCATCAATAGCATCAACAGCATCATTATCATCATCATCATCAACAGCATCATTATCAGCATCATCAATATCATCATCAACAGCATCATTATCAGCATCATCAATAGCATCAACAGCATCATTATCATCATCATCAATAGCATCATCATCATCAGCATCATTATCATCATCATCAATAGCATCATCATCATCAATAGCATCATCATCATCAACAGCATCACTATCATCATCAATAGCATCATTATCATCAACAGCATCATCATCAACCTCATGATCAATATCATAACTGTTGTTATCACTAATCATGATTATCTCTTCGCATCACCATCATAATGATCCATGTAAGCATTCATTTCAAAATGATCATCAACATTAAGTTTATAAGTATTTATTATCATCAACTTTCTTATCACTATTATTTTAAAATATTTTCATCATTATCACTATCATATTCAATAGTTTTATCATCATCATTGATCATCATAACTGTGCAAAGCTGTACAACGAACTTCCAGCAACTACCCGAGAAAATAAAGACTTTAAAACATTTGCAAAACAA
>JAUPMH010018452.1:0-10778 GCA_032270665.1 Metridium farcimen
ATTTAGTGTTCAGTATTTCATGATACGGTCACTCTCTTACGAAAACCCCTAAACTTCCATGTAGATATAGCTATAAACATTAAAACTAGATCAGCAATTCGAACTCGGAAATCGGAAGGCCCTTCTCGGCCATCGTAAGATTGAGGTAGCTGTATCCATGGCTACTTTTTTTACTTTTCTGCAATTATTTCGAGAAAAGATCGAAAAACCACGATTTTGTGGCCATATTTCTACCATTTTGACCAGGCGCATTGAAGCGTGACGTATAGCGGGTTTGTAGCTGACCAAATGTTTAACACGTCTTTTCCGATGTTTTCCGGCTTTTACGCCGCTCCCATCAAAAAAATTTGTTTTCAATACACCGAATCGAAATTTGGCGACCAATTTGAATAACAATTGTTCTTGACTCACTAGCCTCTCATTCATGTGAGAACACCGTTGTATTCCATCTTGAACACGAGGCTAGTCGGTCAAGAACAATAGCATGCATACTTACTATTCAATTCAACCAAAATTCTAGCAGTTAAATAATTATTATAGTTCTCTCTGTAATTCTTTACCTGTGAGGAGTTTTATTGCTGACGTGAGTAGCGCGAGGTCTTATCTTCGGCGAACCGGTGGTTGGTTGTGGAGGAACTTGATTTCGTGTTAACGAAGATGATTTAGCCTCTGCAAAACAATTGAAAACTATTTTAAATATGTGTAACACACAATGAAAGTATTGTAAACAGGAAGAATAACAATACAACTACTTTTAATTCATAATTCATCATTTAAACGAGCAAAAGTGCACATTTTTTGACAATTTAGCGCTTGTCTTTGAATTTTTTTTGTTTGCTTTTGTCAGTAACTTTTCAGTCGGCAAATGCAGAACTAATTGTTTTTAAAGTAATCAACCAATAAATATTATGCATTTTTAATATCTAATTAATAAACTTATTTTAATTTCTGCTGAAAATTATACAGCTTTTAACTAAATCGCACATTTTGATGTATTTGTATTACTCTTTACGTGCGTCATTTGTGCGTTTTACTATAACACAACATTTCATATGCAAGAAGGCAAGCAGTCAGAATAAAGCAAAAAAGCTGTTTGACGTGCGTTGTTATGAAATGAAGCGAAACATAAATTCGAAACATACGAATTGCAACTTTTACTCCACACAGAACAATATTTATCTCAAAATAAAGCTAGTAAGAGCTATTTGTGAAAGAAGATGAATCTCATACCAGAACTAATCCCAAATAAGCTTAAAGGAGGGTCTTTCCCTGCCCGACGGAACTAAATGTTGTTGAGTCAACAATTCAACTCGACATACATAAACTTTTGTCAAATATCTACAGGATACTAAGCACAAAACAAAAGATAGAATACCCCTTCAAAAGCCAAGCCATAAATATTGTGACATGATTCATTCAAACAAGAAACAATAACACAGCAAGGACTACCTGACGTCTTTCTCGAAAGCAAAGGGCTTCTCTTCGACCGCATATCGGCTTTGTTCACTTCGTGCTTTGAAGAATTAGAGTTCACTACAAGCTTCTTCATTGTTTTGTTTCGCTTTTAAGACGTAGAACTCGAATTCTAATTCAGTTGTTAAACTGACTGGTCAAGGTTCGCTTGTTAGTCGAGGATGTCGTGAGCGAGATGATGAATCCTAATTTGGACTCGTTTCACTCGACTAGCTTCGAGTGCATGCTTTTTTGTCGCATATGACACACACAAAACCACATTCTAGAGCTATTATTCACAATAAAACGCAAAAATTTTCATTAGCAAAGATTACGGTAGCTGAATGCAACAGATGTTTAGGCTATTCATAACAATAAAACATCAATTTACAGTGACAAAATTGAGTGTCAATAACTGAAAGACGAATACCTCAACCTGAAAGTGCAAAAGTAATTTTAAGAATCCAAAGTCGTTTGTCAAGTTCCCTTTAATAAAGTATACTTTTGGTTTTGATAAATACTTGTCGGCACAGGTAAATATAAACATGATGTCAAAAAGAATTATTTTAATTTATCAAGGCTTAACTGCGGCTGACAAACACAACTAACATACAATAAATCCACAATTACATGATCTTCACGGCTCCTCAAGTGTCGAAAATTATCTTTCAAATTAACTCACAATTATCAAACGAAAAGTAAAACTTTTAAAAGTAAAACAAGTGGATCTTGATATTCCTGATTTAAGTTAGAGACCGGCTCTATTTCAATATAAATAAGATTATACCAATATCACTGTCAATAAACGAAGCTCTGAAGTAAACGTAACTTATCTAAAAGCAAAGGTCTTCTTTAAATTAGCTGATGGTACAAATTTAATCAAAAACTGCAGACTATATATAGTACAAGACATTCAGAAACAAAATGAAACTCAAAAGTAACGACTCGTATACGTAAAGACAGACAATAAAAATAGCTTTATAAGCGGAGAAAACACAATGAAATCTTATGGTAATGTAAATTGTCACAAAAGACTTCAAAGCTATAAAATTGCAGTAAATTAAAACTCCAAGAGGACTATATTTACTATAGCCGTTTTACATATTAATGCATTTTTTCTCATTAACTGTAGCTCCTAGGAGATAAAGATCGCCTTTTGTTATATCTAATCGGTGCTAATCTGAACAAAATTACCGACAAATACTTTGAATATGACGATTTTGGTATTTCAATAGATTGATATTAAATTTTTCTCGTTATGTGATTTTCACTACAATCCTCTCATTCAATTCTATTAAATAATATTAATTTTTATCCGCACTGGCTCTAAAAGCTAAAAGAATTATCATCACCTTGTTAGATAAATTAAGGTTGTTATGCACTAAAGCTAACGATATTGAAATTAAAAACGTCTTCCAAATTACAACTTCAAAAAGTGTTGACTTTGTGATTGACCTGTAGAAATTGAAAATAGACGTTTCGCAAATATAAAGAAATTGTTTGAAAAACAGAAGCATTTACTGTGAAAACATAGCTATGTCAATGAAGAACTGAGTTGTTTAATATTCAAACTCAAGGGATATGCCAGCTCGCGTTACCTGGGACAGTAGAGTTGTAATTATGGTCAACCACAGAATATTTGCCTCGTTTGGACAACCCAAGCCCGTCGACCTCACTATCAAACACGTCAGATGTTGATTCATTGCAAACCATTGAGTCTTGAAAATGAATGATTTTTTGAACCAATTCATCCTCTGGTTTTCGACGTAGAGTGACTAGTTTAGGACTACTTGATACCTCCCGTGACGGGACGTCAAAGGTTGAATCATCTGAAGCCATGGATGGAAGTGTTACTCTTGCAGTAGCATAACTTGAAGGTGAACTTGCAGCTGATTCCGCATCACTACGTTCAAACAGTTCATTCAATGCTTCAATCGCTAAACCATCCGACGGTGGGAGGGACTGGGGTCTTGTACCTCCCTTGACAGGAAGCGGTTTGGCATGCTGACTGTCAGTAACTTGAAAAGGCACGCATACAGATACGGACGACGACCAGCCTTCGGAACCCGAATCAGACGTTCGGGATGACGTCGGGGACTCGGGAACTCCAAACGGAATCGATACCTGTACAGAATCAGAGACAAGTCTTGGTCTCATTTCTGAACCAGATGTCGTGGTTTGGGCTCCCTGTGTTAGAGACTTTCCCTTCAGGACTAAAGCTCGTGTTTTTTGTTCAACCCCTGTGTTTACATCTCTTTCCCACGTAAATCTCTCAACTGATGTTGGTGACATTACAGGAGGCTCACGGCTGGGATATCTATCAAGGCGCTCAATCAGACCTGGGTCGGCATCTACCATTTTCGTTGTAGCCTCGTACACGCGTATTGCATTGACCGTGACGTCATGAGGTGTGACGTCAGCAGACGATTTTCTCCTAAGAGGGGGTGGGTAGTTTGTGGTACTTTGTATGACCACAGAGTAGCGGTTGTCATCATCATCAGGTTTGTTAGTAGGGGGATAACTTGATGATAAGCAACTTTTCTGCACAACAACACTTTTATGAAGTGGTTTCGCAGAGCTCGCTCCTGTACCTGAGAAACTAGTAGCTTTTGCTTTCGTTTCTTTGGGTTTTTGGTGAAAGTTGTCGTTGGACCATTTTCTTACTAGACTTGACACCGAACCCTTCCGATCACCTCCTTGCTTCGGGGATCTATCGCCATCTCTCGTTACCTGGTCGGTAGTTCTGGGTGTCCTCGACAAGTGTTCGGGACCACTTTGATGAAAAGTAGGCCTTCCTGCATCTTTCGTAACGTGGTCGGCATGTCGTGGTGTCTTCGACAAGTGTTCAGAACCACTTTGATGAAAAGTAGGCCTTCCTGCATCTTTCGTAACGTGGTCGGCATGTCGTGGTGTCTTCAATAATTTTTCAGAACCACTTTGCTGATAAGGAGGTCTGTCTGCTTCCTTCGCACGATGGTCGGCAGTTCGGGATATCCTCGGTTGTTGTTCGGGAACATTCGGCTGGTAAGTTCGAGTGTCTTGTTCAGTACGACGAATTGGGTGCTGCGGTGGTAGTTCTTGGATAGGAGAACTTCGTCGGTCTGCAGATAAGTGTTTTTCTTGTGTCTGACGCTTGTTGAGTACATTCAGGATAGTCGTCCTGGCTTTCTTCTTCCCTAAAAAGAACCAAGAAAAAAATACAAATTACTACAAATAGGATTTCACAGCTTGCTCGACGCGTTTGGGCCGGACCAGCTACTCCCAACGGCTAGCCGTTCATGGAGTATATAAACTTACTTACTTACTTACTTACTTACATAAATAGATACGCCTTATAATAAATAATTTCCTTTATGGTTCTTTCCGCCATATTATTATATCATATCACGTACGGCCAATTAACGATTAACGATTAACGGGTTAGCTCAGTTGAGAGAGCACGGCCTGTTAACCGGGATGCCGGGGGTTCAAACCCCAGCCGGACCATCACTCAGGGTCTTAAAATAATTGAGGAGAATGTTATAACTTTGTATTTATTTCGGTTTATAATTGTTAGGCTTCGCGTCCTCTCGGATAAGGACGTTAAATCAGAGGTCCCGTCTCGCCACTCACACACTAACCATTAATCGGGGGGACGTAAAAGAACGACTGAGGACGCAGGTCACGACCATCCTCGGTGAAAGGCCTACACTTACACTAATATACACCTATTTCAAAAAACGTTGTCAGAAGAAGATCTGAATCTGCAATCTGAGACCGAAATGAATTCAGGAAAATTGCGTACTGCAAAAACCAGGCCTGGCTCTGTTTTTTTGTGCTTAGCACCTTCAGATTTATATTTACCGTCGCCATATCCGAAGCCAGAAAGTGCACGCAATGAGAAAAAACTGCCGTACCTCACAATTCATTTCGGTCTCAGATTGCAGATTCAGATCTCTTTCTGACAACGTTTTTTGAAATAGGTGTATACATATCTAGCCTGCGTAGCAAGCGTTTCTTTTTTGGGTGGGTGTGGGGGAGAAAGTTGTTTTGGGATAGCTGTGTTACCGATATGGCTGCGCGAAACCTAAGACGAGAGCAAGCAAACTTTATTTTTTGCACTCGTCTTAGGTTTCGCGCGGCTCAGTATATCGGTAACACAGCTATCCCAAAACACCTTTCTTTCTTTCTTTCTTTCTTTCTTTCTTTCGCTGTGGTCCAGGTTCGAGTCCCGCAGCTCGGGCATGGATTATATGTGAGTTGAGTTTATTTGATATGTTCTTCTCTCCTATGCCACGAGGGTTTTTTCTCCGGGTTATCCGGTTTTCCTCCCTCAGCAAAAATGAACATGTGAGCCGAATTGTGTGCAAAGTAGAGGTAGAAAAAAAAGTAGAGGTAGTGAGTGTGAGTGAGTCTCCCCGATTATTAGGGCGCACTGCGTCCAGCTAGAAGATTGAGACGTTAAAAAAGTTATTATTTATTATTATTATTTATTACCTTTTTCATAGTTCGAATGTGAAGTCGTTGTCTTAGAAAACATTCTGTTTTCCTTTTGCGATCACTGAGATCACGTGATGTATTTCTGAAAATAAACAAGCAAACACAATGCAATTAGCGCTCCAGTAAAGACCACCACAGGCTGGCAAACAGCCACAAAATTTCGTTTCGGTCGCGCGCTTTTTTACCTATTATCTTTATAATATTCCAAAACATCACATCAGCCGTAGCATAGCATGAAAGCATTGTTATGTAAAATTCACACAAATTGCCAATTTAGTGTCAATATATGAGTGACTGAAAAGCCAATTAAATGACAATGGGAAAAAAGCCAGTTTGGTGTAAAAAAAAAATTTTAGTAAAAAAAATATTTTCTTCAATGTCAGAAAAATAAGTGCAATTCAAAAGAGGAAAAACCTTAGTCGAGGAGTGTCAATGCGAGTAAAATCAATTAAGTTCAGTTAGTGCCAATTAAAGAAAAAGCCAGTTTAAAGTCAATGATAGGAGAGGCAAGTGCAACGAAAAGCCAGAACAGTGTCACTGGAAAGCCATTCTAGTGAGATCGAATACTGAAAAAATCGTGCCAGGGCTATTATCATTTTCAAAAATAATCAACACAAGCAATTTAACTCAAACAGTGCTTATTGTCTTATTTTCTCGAAACTACAATAGTCACTGCTCATATAAACTGGATTATCACTGTAACAATATATGATAAAGTCGAATAAAGTCCATCTAGATCCCTCTAGTGTTCCAGCGACGTATTATAGTGCTTTTGGTCGCGATATTAAAAATATCGATATTGTAATACGAACAAGTAAACAAGACGAATGAATTTTACGCCAAATTAATATAACCAAACCTGTATGTACGACTGCTTCGTCGAGCAATTAAAAAAATAACAATTTTGATGTCAAAATAGATGAGCTAATCAGTTTGTTTTGTCTGTAATTTCGATGTTTTCGTTTTATTTTGTGTAAAAACTGATTAAAAAATGTCACCAATAAGACTTAAGTTCACCGTTGTTGATCAAAGCACTTCAATAAAGAACTCTGTCAGACGGCATTAAAGTAGATAGTTATCTTCTTAATAAAAATACTTTAGTTCAAAAACTACACATCATTAGAACAAACAAAGAGAATCTTTCACGAGAAGAATCTCATATTGAGCTTAGGTATGTGTAAGATGAAGTTGAGCACTAGTTTGAAGCGACGTAAGGGTCGTCAAAATTGGTAAGCCGACATCTAAATAACATCTGTGAGCACTCAACTCAAACGATAAATTTATCCATTTGCCGTCATTATCTTAGAATGATTTTAATAATGGAATAATTATTCCACAGAGAGTTTCCCAAATACTTCATTTACGGAATAAGAGAATTCATTTGCAAGGCAGTGTACAAAACAGCAAAAAGACAACTGAGGACAGTTTTGAATTTCTGACCTCTGTACGTGTATCGAGTAATCAATTTTGTGGCCGGCTAAAATGTACAAGAATTGTTTTCAAAAGTATTATCTGTTGTAGCGTTAATTTCTCAAGTAAACGGCATGCCGATGTGATTAAACAATATTGAATACATGACTTAAACAAAAGACAAGCTACTGTCGACGCTAAAGACAAGAGCAGCGATGTAAACGCCATGAAATGATCGACTTAAACAATAGTTAGCTCAGCAAAGGCTTAAGTGCTTGTTCTTAGGTCATTAGAAAACAATTTGCCATGAATCTACATATATATTGTACATATCTTACCTTATAATCGATCTGTCTTTGCGTTCCCTGTATTGGTTCGCTTTATTTTGTTAACTCTCACTTGTTGCTTTGCTGCCAAATTATCTCTCTGGATATCAACAGATCACTTTTCAATTAGAAAATTGACATGCTATATTCATCGCAATTTCGTCCCCCATCGTCCAAAGCTTCATTCAAATCTTGCTCTGTTGATTACTGCGTCTGCTTGCAAGCAATCAAAGCAAATAGCTTTCTTTATGAGCAAGACTCCGCGATATTAATGAGATGATTACTTCTAGTGTGATGAAGGAGACACTGTTGGAAGTATCACTAGCTGGAATGGCAAGTATGCAACCATATATTCTACACAACCCTGCTGAAATATTACTTGTCTTCACTTTAGATTCATCAAGCTGTCCCACATGTACCAGGTACACTGCCACGATGAACCAGACCAAAGCAGCTTTACCAGGCAGCCAGTAATAATAGCACCAATGGACAATTTCAAAAGATTGATCCCGGCATATATTAAAACATTCCCAAGAGGCTTGACCGAACGTGAACAATAGATAGTATGACGGTCACACATATAAGACCTTTAAACCTTGAAATACGGTTATCACCAGTACAAAGCAGTTTCGACTCTAATTAATACTATTAAATAAACCTACTCTTTGATAACTAACTTCAAAAAGTAGCTGCCCATTGCTACTTTATTATCAGTAAACAATGAATATAATGAGGAATTAGTTAGCTCTCTTTGTTTGACCAGTGATGGGTCATAAAATGTTTATGGATGCCGGAAACCATTGTGCGCGCGATGCACGTTCTCAGACACCCTCTTATCGAATAGACAAAATACTACAGCTTTATGATAACATTTTTATAAGCTTTACTCCGACATTTGCGTGCATGAACATATTTTTTTTAGATTATTTTTTTAGTTATTGCAGTAATGTAAAATGGACAATTTTTAAATGACAAAAAAAAAATCGATATTTTGTAACCTTAAAATTGACATTTGAGTGGATAGATATTTTTTAAATCGTACTATTTTTATAAATAAAAATATACTTTTTTAATTGATGTCATGTACAAATGTACAATTTGTAATACAAAACTTGTTTGGATTTTTTTGAAGCTTTATACATGCATTATGGAACAATATCCCTGAAGAAATTAAGCAAGCAGAAACGATAGCTACATTCAAAACCAAACTGAAGACTTTTCTTTTTGAAAATTATTTTTCGCTATAGCAGTCATTTATTCATTATTACAAACAATTCAACAATGTGAACGCATAGAGTTCAGATATGCGTATCTAAGAACGTTATATTTATTATTATTATTATTTTTTATCAGTCATATTAAAAAATATTCTTTATTGTGTTATTTTGTTGTTTCTCTACATATATTTGATCTTTAACTGAAACATCAGACGCGAAGTTCATTCTTCTAGGTTTTTTGTCATTTTTTACTGACTATTTGTTTGATACAAATCTGTACAAATAACACATGTATAGTATAAAGAACGAAAGATTTATGCAAATTCAGTTAATATTATTATTTTTTAGAACGTAAAATATTTACCCTGGCTACCAGAGGTTTACCAGAGGTTATTTTCTACTTGCTTTAGCGTTTGTAAATTTGACGGTTTGTGAAGCAACGAGAGAATAATAATTAATAATATAGGTATATGATCAAATGCGCCTAAATAACGCCTAGAATAACGAAAATAGACGTACAAATGATTAGCACAGATACTAAATTTATAAACCCTCTAGTTTCTAGGGTATAAAAGATTACGACATTATTCGAGACCGTCACGCATACTTCTTCAGGTAAGGCAGTCAAACGTTGCACCTTACATGTGCTGAAACAGTAGGTTTTGCTTATTTGTATTAGATTCCACACGTGTGAAATACGACGTTTCAACTAGGCCTTATAGCCAGGAGCCCATATATAATGTAGCGAGTCATCAATGCCAAATTTGTCTCATATAATATTAAGGATAATGAATGCTACTTCATTAGAAGGGTCTAAACGCTAAACTCGTCATACAATAGCGTGAGTATTATTAATGCTTAGTGCATTTGCCTCAGGGCAGATGGTATGTTCGTTCAATTTCATACATAACTTTAATAACCTAAATCACTAAATACCAAGACAGAAAATACTCAAAATGTGTGTTGATTAAAGGATATTTATTGATATTTTATCAGCATTAAGTTAGTCACGATCATTGAATCTTATGGCGCCAGAACACTTGAGTAAAATCACGAACGTCCTTTACTGAAGGTCAGAGATATATTGAACATATAATTAGACATACATCATGGAATGACATTGGGATGAAAAAACTCATCCTTATCGAAAAAAATCACAAGAATGAAAAGAATAGAGGAAATGATATCTATAAAAATGCAGGTAAAATATAACCGGAATTTTTTGGAAATTATTTAAGAAATGTTCGCAACTTTTTTGTCTTTGGTTTTTTTTAATCAAATAGAGACCTGCTGTCATATGCGTGATTCCTGACGCGTGGTTCTTCGATTTTGCATTGTTTTTTTTTCTATTTCCACAGGTAACCCAACGCCTAATCATTTCAGACATATTTGCAATGAGTATAGGTGACGTATTTTGTTATGGCTATGCCAAAGTACCAAAATTGTTTAAAATGATATAAGAGCAAAGAAAATTAAAACAAATCTATTGTCAAAATGGTTGGCAAATAAGCATCACAATACAAACACTACGCTCACCTATTAAAATAGTTACTGAGTTTTTTTAAATTTTATACGTACATGTAATATATAGATAAAGCAGAGGAAATGAAATTATGATGAGTGATTGGCCAATATAATTGATAAGATTCTCATTATGTCAGGAATTTCCATCTTTCTCGGAATGTTATATAACTGTAAATGGTGCTTATAACTGTACGGGCCAAAGACAGGGACGTTTGGGGCTTCCATTGATAAACAGCGTGTATCTACACCCTATAGGGATTACCCTGTATAAATAAAGATTTCATTCATTTATTCATTTCTCATTTTGTTCGTTCACGACTAAACTCTCTCATCCATCCATTTAGTCATTTATTCGTTCATTCATTCATTC
>JAUPMH010018674.1:0-10772 GCA_032270665.1 Metridium farcimen
TAAAACAACTGGTTATCCTAGGGTATACTGAATATACTGTATGCATGGATGTATACTTGTTTAGGTAACTACGTCATATAATAGTCATCCAAATATATTATGCCAAAGGTATTATGAAACTAGGTAAATATATTTGAATAGCCATTACATGACTGCTTGCATAAAGTAGTAACCCTTATTTCAATAATGTTAGGCAGCTAAATGCAAGAAGACGACTAAAACTGGCAAGGGTTATTGGTAGATACATTTTGCAGGTTTCAACAATATTATTTAATAACTATTTAGTCACAGTCTCGCCTCATGTGAGCATTCATAAGCTTGAATGCATGTGACAGACGGCTATACTTGTTGGATCATTTCAGTCCAATCTTTGTATGTCAGTTTATGGCGACTAACAATCCGGAAATCATTTTAAACAACTCATGAATAGTTAATTAGAAATTTAGAAAAGAAATCATGACCATGACAAGTGTTGTATATCTGATACAACACTTGTATTGTATAATGATTTCCATAAGTTTTAACTTGAAATTTCTTAGTGAGATTTACTTCAATCTTGAAAATTTTGGAAAACAATTTTGAAAGAACCTAGATGTTTTTAAGTTGTTTACACCACTTGTGCCAGTGCTGTATCGGTTATACAATCACACGCCTTCAGCTTGTGACTGTATATGCCGATACAACATGGCTGCTTATGTTGTTAACATTGCATATACACTGTAGAGTGCAAATAGTAGAGCGAAGTCTTTTAACCCGTGAAATAGATATTAGACTAATACACCTTAGCAGTCTCTAATTCCATTGTTTTCTTTTGTGTCTATTTGACTATTACACCTTGACTATTTAATTTTGTTTCACAGTTTAAATGTCTTCACTCTATATCCGTGAAATACAAATCACTACACAATAGTGCTGATTAAACAATAGAATTAGCTTATAATTCAAATTTCACTATTTAGTATTATTGTTTCACAGATACTGCATGTTCTGTACTCTAGAGTACTAGGATGTTATAGTACTAGTGATGCAGGGCATTTTTGATATCATAAGTGAAGCACCCATTGTGTTAACGGGCCTGCTTGCAGTGAACTGTACATAGTTATTATATAACATGTGATGTTTTTCTTGTGTGTGTTTGTCTCCTTGAAAAGGGGATTTCAAAGATTTTAAGTAGATGTAAATTAAGACAAGGTAGACACAATTTGCAGGAAGTAAAATAAAATAGAATTATAATGATAGTATTGATAATATAGTCGGTAGGTTTTTAAGAAAATAGAAATGTAATATTAATGGAAAATAGAAAGGCTTATGCTAGTTTTTAGTGAATAGATGTAATTTTTATTTAAATAAAAGTGATTTTTATTTCAAAAACAAGTCCAATTTGTTTTATTTTTATCATTTTTTTATCTGCATAAATATTATTATTGTACAATATGGAATCATCATTAAACATTGTATTATTTGAAGGAAAATGTTTAAAATTGTTCATTTACCTTAAATAATCATATACAGCTTAGTATTTCAAAAGACGTTGAATACTGAACAGTGCATTCCAAGACCAAAGGGCATTGTGGTTCTCATTGATTTTGTAATAAATAATACATATACAGTGTCGGATAATAACCCCCTATAACTAGCTCATATATTGTTTTGAATGGAATGAACTAAGAATAAAATAACTAATTATCATTTATTTTACAATATTACATGACACAAAATGCATATTCACTATTCAGTATTTTACGCTTTTTGAACTAGCTGTATACAGAATGTATGCATGACAGTGAACTGCACAATTTTGTACAACATTCCTGTGAGAATTCTCAGTTTAATTTTAACAAAATAGTTGATAACAAAGTACTATTATTCCCTAGACATTGACAGCAATTGTTCTATAGAATATTGGGCAGTGTATTAGACCTAACATCATTCAGTCTACTCATCTTCTGATGAAGACTAGCTGTAGCAGTCAAAATGTCATGGTCCAAACATTACTGAGACAAAAAATAACTCTATAATACTTTTAGAAACAATGAAAACAACAGCTATAGGCCTTCAAATATTAATTTTAAATCATTTAATACTTTTTTTTAATATTAATCAATCATTGCTGACCATATTTATTATAATTAATTTTTTTCATAATATATTATCTTCAATAAACATGGTAATCATAAAATGATGCAAGATGGCTGCTAGTTTCAGCATCAAACAAAACAACTGTTTTAGTAGATCAATGAAGTACCTGACAGATGTAGGCCTTCAAATACATTTTTTAATATTATTTGACCATATTTATTATAATTTTTTTCATAATATATTATCTTCAATAAACATGGTAATCATAAAACAATGCAAGATGGCTGCTAGTTTCAGCATCAAACAAAACAACTGTTTTAGTAGATCAGTCATAACCAATGAAGTGCCTGACAGCTGGAAATGAATGTCAAAACTTGAACTAGAACATGGGGAATAACTTGAACATTCTGTCTGGGTAGACACATTTGTTGTCACAGTGATATTGTCTGTGTAGTTTTTCCTTTTTGGTATACGATATTGTGAATGGACTGTTCTATTTGAGCTAACATTCTCATTTATTTTGGTGCTTCTTGGAGGATACTGTGAAGATGGTTTTAGTTCTTGTTCCTTGTCTGAATTTATCTCTTCTGAATTCTCATTCCTATCTTTTCTTTTTCTAAGAGTACACGACGTGGATGTTTTCAATAGTTGTGTCTTCATGTCACTTGAATTTTTCTCTTCTGAATTCTCATTCCTCTCTTTTCTTTTTCTAAGAGTACACGGTGTGGATGTGTTCAAATATAGTTGTGTCTTCATGTCACTTGAATTCATCTCTTTTGAATTGTCATTCTTCTGTTTTCTGTTTCTTGGACGACGTGGTGTACATCTGTTCAATGATTGTTTCTTCATGCCACTTGAATTGATCTCATCTGAATTCTTATTTTTTTGTTTTGCTTTTGGAGCACATGGCGTAGTAGATGTTTTGAGTGATTGTGACTTCCTGCTTCTTGAATTAATCTTTCCTGGCTTGTCTTCAATAACACTTGATTCTGGAGTACATGTATTACTTTCATCCTTTAATGAATCAAATAACTGACCACATCGCCCTTTACTTCTTTCTTGTGATCTTTTAATATCAAGAGGTTCTGTTGATTGAACGGTGCTTGCTTTGTCTGTAGTGTTACGTTTCGATTTCTTTCTTCTTAATGACTTGTCCTCCTGATTGCTTTCATTGCACTTTGAACTATTACTCAAAGAACTACCCTCGTAAGAGTTTTCACCATAAGTGACTTTGCTACAATCAATATCACCTTGAGTATTTCCATACCATGTAGCATTTTTGTTATTCAATGAAATGTTGTCTTCTACACAAGAAGTTTTACTGCCAGCACTAATAATATCAGCTTCACTACTGTTAACACTCTCATCTTTCAGCTTTTGAAACAGAAGACTACATTTTTTCTTGCTTCGCTCTCTCAAACGTGCATATTTCTTTTCTGATTCCCTTCTTGACTTATTACAGTGTTCACTTTTCTCACCACTGTCACTCAACATTGTTTTGCTTGGAAGAGGCATACTGGTAAATGTTGTTTGTTGTAGTTCACACTCTTTTGTCTTAGTAGATGTTGTAGGTCTATGTCGTTTTCTTTTCACCGTGAATGGAGTTTGTTCAGTTGTTGACTCCTGTCTGTATTCTTCTTGATCAGAGTCACATTGTGCTAGTTCCAAATCAGTTAACTTTTCATTAATATTTGTAGATTCAGGTTTGCTTTCTTCTAGACATTCAGAACCTGGAAGTTCTTCACTGAAGAGCTCCAACGACTCTTGACTTGCTCTTATGCACTCAGAATCAGAAATATCATCATCACCAAATGAAAAATCATTAAAGTCATTGGAATTGTCTGCATTCTCTTGAACATCATACAGACACTCTTTTTGACTTAGAACTGCTTTCAAGGACTTGGAATCAAGTATATCATCATCGACAAATTGATTATCATTGGCCTTGTGCTTCTCATGAAAAACACTGTGGTTTTCTCTTTGAACTGGTTGTAGGTGCTTTGAGTCACACTCTTCCTTAATGATTTGATATCCCATTGGTTGATTCTGACTTTGATATAAGTGAGAAGCTTTTTGGAATCCTCTCAATGATTGTGAGAAAGATGGTAAACTTGGAAAAGATGGAGATTGTAGTTTTGCTGATTCTTTATCTCTATTATGTGAAGGAGTTGTAACAGTGTTTGAGAATGTAGTTGAGTCTGCATTTTTTCCTCTTTCATCTAAATGCTTGAAAGTATGATTATTGGGTGACATTGTTTCCTTTCCATCACGTGAAGGGGTGGTATTTGTTTCACTTCTTCTACTTCTTTTGTCCAAACGTTTCTGTGAATGAATACTAGGTGAACTTCTTTCTTCAGAGGGGGATACTTTTGAAGATTGTTTTGCAGCACTTCCAATTTCATCATTATCCTTGCTTGATCTTTTTCTTTTGAGTGGAGTACTTGTGGCACTATTACTAAGATAGCTTGGTGTAAAAAAGAGTGTACTTGTGTCTTGTGCTGTGTTGGATTGGTTAGTTGGTGCTGACTTGACTTTGTCTTGGTAAAACCTTTGATAAAACAGATTACAATTTCAATAAATCTATTTAAAAAAGAGCATCATTAAGCTTCAAGGTAACAAAGAGCTCACTTTCTAAGAGAAGGCAGTAAGACATTTCACTTCACATTAAAAATGTTTTGTTTTTTTAAGTCATATTTTGGTTTTGGACCCATCAAAATAAAGTGATGCTTGACTAAAAAGTTGCAATTTTTCAGAACATGTTTTATTTGTCAGGCTGAATTGGTTCTTATATATATGGTGCTGTATTGGCCAAATTACAGCCTGAAGGTTCATAATCCACTTTGTTCTTTTATGCTGGTGTTTATACTGTACAATATGAGATCTCAAGTTAAGATTAAACTATAGATCTTGAATGCATTACATAAATAAATATAGTACATACTTTATTACTGCATCGCTTGTTGTAAACTTGTTGACATCAAATGATAGTACTTGCAGTCCTTCTAGAGTTCTGTAACAGACATTGTACATTACTTAGAAATTAGTGTGCCATAGTATGCATAAATTCAGACAGCAAACCACTCTCTTATTGTATGCAACAACTCTTGACTGACAACAATTATTTTATGACAAAAATGTTTGATCTGTTTGGTCAAGATAGAGAGCAAAAAGATTGGTTCTCAGAGAAATGGCAAAAGAGGAATCACTTTTTGGTGTGTATCTTATGCTAGCCATATGCTCATGCATCAGTCTATGGTTTAATGTTTGGTGTAGTTCTATAAGTACTATATATAATTATACAAGTAATTTCCACTACAAGTTCCATGATGTCAAAAAAGGTAAATCTTAATGCATCATCCACTAACCTGGCTCTAGATAACGCAACATATGCCTGGCCTTGTGAGAACACATTCTTTAAATCAACCTTCAGGGTAAAAAGCATTTATTTACTATTAAGTTGGTTAGAAGCTTTATCATATACAGGGCAAAATTACTTGATGCTGATTGGCAAATGAAGAAGTTTTTTCCTGTAATTTAAGGCTGAATAACTAGAAAATGATTAGCAAAAGGCCATTGTTTCAAAACGTTTTTATAAATCTGCAGGAAAAATTAAATTACTGACCAAGTTTTGGATGCAAAGTTTTCCATTTTTTGCTCGAGCACCAATGCTTCCAGATGACAATTAACATCAGTACTTCATTTCGCACTCGATAAGTAATATTATGGTAATATGAATTTCCCATGAAAAAAAAACCCCATGTATATTCTCAATGAATTCCCAATAAAAAACATTAATTATAAAATGACCTCCCCTTAAACAGGGATCATAGGAACTGACTACAAACATCTCTGTGAACATGAGACATGTGGAAGACTCAAGGTACATATTTCTTCCATGCAGGTTACAATGAAGTTGTTATACTATATGACATGAACAGGATGCCAGATTAATGATAAATGATGCACAAATACCTGAAGGAAGTCTATACTCATTCCTTGGCTCTTGTGAATAGTTATGGCCCAGGCTAACTTGAGAGGAACCTGGGTTCTAACAGCAAGTACACATGCACTGCTATTCTCTAGATCCCACTCCTCCTGCTTGATCGTCTTGAATTGTCCATCAACAAATTTCACTTGAGGCCACTACAACAAATATTAACTAAATGAGAAAAACAGCCATTTTCAATAATTGCAGAAGCTGCAAAATCATTTTGATTCACTCAATGTGCTGCCTTTGAACAAACCCAGACTTTCCAATTTACACCAGTGAGCTTACCCCATCATTGTCAAATCCCTCGACTACTCCTCTAGATCCATTGATAAGGTCTTCTGTCAGGTTCTTTAATAACATCACTTGTGCTCCTATCTTTAACACAAGTCTATCCATAGCTATGACATATTTACTCATGTTATCTACATATGGCGCCTGACCATGATCCTCTGCTGTGTAAACCATTTCTTGTCCAGGAAGACACATCAGTTTGGCATTGTTGACGTTATTAACACGAGCATTGTGAGAATACAGCTAAAAATAGTAATAAACTTGATGTCAACTATTTTGTACATGTATAAACATGCCATATAGAATATATTATTTGCTTCTTGTTTACAGAAATGTATATGACAAGCACCCTCCGGCTTTACGTCCTTATCCGAGAAGACGAGGCACTGAGAGAGTGAAGTGTCTTGCCCAAGGACACAACATAATTGCCCAGACTATTAGGCCCGGAATTTGGTCCCTTGACCACTAGACCACCACGTCTCTTGTGATGGTTGTGAATGTAGAGCTAGTGTGTTTGGAGTAAACCTAATGGAAGAACCCTGATGAGGAGTTATGATTGTAAATACTTAGCATTGTGAATTTCTTATTACAATGTCACAGTTCTTTTGAAAGTAAGCTAAGTTAATAATTGTAGTAATAACCACATTTAATACACTGCCATATTTTATAGAGCAGTCTATGTAGCATCATGTAATCCATTAATTTCAAGTGCTTTCCATGATATATTAAAATATAATTATCAAAATATTCAATTACTCTAACTGCTATAGACTGAGAATGGAAATGTTTTCATACTACGGTTTTGTACTTTCAATTATTGCAATCAATGGTTGATATGCTTCTGAAAGAAAGCATCTTTAGGCATTTTCACCTCAAAATTTGTGTTTCTAAGAGATCTTTCTGACAGACTTCTATTTTGCCATTGGCCTGTGCATTAGGAAACCAGTGAAGTTGGCAATAAAAGACGATAGGTAATATAATGAAATTTGTGACACTGTAAGAAATGTTGACTTACTTTACTGATGTTTCGAGCTGATGTCAGTAAAGTTAAGTCAACATTTTTTACGGTGTTACAAATGTCATTATATTACCTATCGTCTATATCAAACACCAACGCAGCCTATACTAGTTTACTCGCTAGTTTCCATTAATAAAAGACTATGATTATCATAGAATGCAAGTTTGCTTAATCTATGATTATCACATTGCTTATACCTTAGTGGGTTCTATGTCAGCACAGTTGGGTATTGGTCGATTGAGATGGTTTAACAATTCCAAGGATTCATCTGACAAACATTGATATCGCACTTCATAAAGCAACCTAACAAAATGTAATAATAATAATAAGTTTATTAGCACTTATCTCAGTCTCACTACTGAATTACAAATGGGCATGGTCAGTATGTTACACATATTACATAAATCTAATAAATTTCATTGTTACAAAATATTTGAATCTATCAGTTTTAATATTTATACAGTACGCGGACAGTATATACAGTCATATGGGCACTCAGTCTTAATAAGTAGACTTGACACTAATGGGCGTATTGGGTTGCTGTTTTGAATGTTATTCATAAACTTGGTGCATGCCCGTGTTCTTCATTCTTCAAGAGACATCAGTCCCACCGTAGCTTACAGAGGGTAAATTATGACTAGGGCACGCTAGCTAGCTAGCGCTTCTGAACCCCTTCTATTGTATTGTTATACACCTATTTCAAAATTCTTTGTCGCAGCCGAAGCTACAGTCCACACTCTAAACCCTGCAAAGGATGTCGGTTACATGGACATAATTTGTGATTTATTGCACGTTATAAAAATAAATATTTGTATCTACCACAACAACAACTTGTTATGGTAATATAAAACAAACACGTACAACCAAAATATGCTATGAATATATCGATAACAAGAGAAGAAATACCGACCTCCTTTGCAGGCTTCAGAGTGTGGACTGTGGCTTTGTTTGCGACAGCGATTTTTGAAATAGGTGTATATAAATGCAACAACTAAATACTTAGGTTGTTACCACTTGATGTATGCACTCCAAAGGGAATTTGTTCAAATATATGTATATCACTGGCCAAAGACATTATCAAGTGTTCAATGGGAATAAAAATAATTATAAATTCCTTTTTTTTTCCATGCCGAAACATGTTAAAATTGAGAAGTGTGGTATATATTATAAAAATTCCTATTTATAAACTTTGCCGCCCCTCCTATTAGAAAATAAGCATCAAGTACATATTTTCCATATTTTCTCACTGTCAACCAATCACCTTTCAAAAGACTGTGCTACTGTGCTGATAAATATATTGATCATCAATTTCATGATCTTACATACATTATGATTGTTTTATAAAAAATCTATACCGTATTTATAATATAATTATTAAAATATAATAATCTATTTCAGATTGACTGGCACAATTTAACAGCTATTTAATGTTCCCTTTGGTGGGTTAGCTTGTTTTAAAATCAGGTGTAAAAAGTTCTTGAAAATAAAGAATAACAATTTGTTATAAAATCTTTTTATTGTCTGCATCAATTTTTTGAAAACTCACAAACATACGGCAGCATTTGGTAGTAATATTGGTATGAGTAAATTTAACTTCCAGTCTTCTGAAAGTCAATCAGTTGGCAGTTAATGTATATTATTAATAACAATTATTTTGAAAAATCACATTTAGTATTAATATAGCCTTACTTGATAAGCCTTGGATCAGACTGCCTGTATATCTGGGTCAGTTCTATGTTATAATCAATGCACTTATCCCATGTTTTACTCTGAAAACAGTAACTGCCAAAATATAAAAGAATACAATCACATATTTTGAAAATAAGTTGTCAAGTTTTCTAATCAGTGATAACTACATCCACTGTAGCCATGCGTAGTGGCCCTCCTCAGGACTAGGAGTGAGGGAAGGAGAGAAGGGAGAATTTCAATTATTAATGCTCTAAACTATTCATCTAGAAACTGTGATTATTAACCCTTTGACTACTAGGCTTTTTTGACATTTTAAATCATTTGACATAAATAATCGGTAGGATTTCTTGACTCCATATTTTGTGTAACCATGGAAAGTGCTGCTGCTTTATAATATTGAGGGTTTTTTCTTTGTGTTTTCTTCAAGAGCTGATTATCTGTTTTGACCAAATCAATAAAAAGTGCAAAAAAGACTGCTTATATTACTTAATACACGTTTCTCCAACTTTTTGAATTGGTGGAAGCTGGAAAAAGTCGCCACACACCACCAATTGTAGACCTCCAAATGGCAGTTTACAGTTCCTGACCTCACAGGCTGTTGAAAATAATATTATACAAAATATAGTACATTGTACACAAGAAACCTCATGACATTCATTCACATAATTGTAATCTACTCATAAGTCTTGCAAGTAAGAAATAAATGGAAATTTTGAGGAGTAATATGATTTTGTTTAATATACCAGACAATCATGATGCCATCATCAGTTTGAGGCGAATTACACAATGTTAGCTACACAGCTATTTAAAAGACCATAGTACTGTATACATACGTATACTGCATACTGAATAGTGCATTGCAAGACTGCAATGTATTTTGTGTCGTGTTATATTATTTAACCTTAAATACATAATAATTAGTTATTTTACTCTTAGTGCATGCCATTCAAAACAATATAAATATACAAGTTAGTTGTGGGGATTACATAATTTTCAACTGAAGTTATAAAGCACACAGGAATTTAAAGACGAGAGAAATGTTAGGAAAAGCACATCACTTAGCTTCTCAGTGCTTCTCGAGTCTTCTCAAAATTCCCAAGTGCTCTATAGACTCGATAGAGTACAGTACTGCTGCCGAGTTTTTTATTTCTTTTATAAAATATTCAGTAGTTAAAATCAAACAAATCAACACTCTGTGCACTGGTAAGTTATAGAGAACGCTTCTCAGCCAATCAGAGCATGCATTTTAAATCAAATATTTTATGAGTTATAGAGCATGTAGAAATTTTAAGAAGACTCAAGAAGCATCAGCTTTCTCAGATCATAACTCATCAACCTACCAATGTATTCTAGTTTGTCAAAAAGCCTTCCATCCAACATTGATAATTCATCGATTATAAGAACTTTGGCTTTTCTCCTGTAAATAAACATGCCAGACATAATCAGTAAAAAAATTCAATTTTTTTTATAACAGCAATACAAAACGTCCACCTGTGTCTATACACCTATTTCAATTGAAATTGTTTATCTTAGACAGATACGAATTGTGGAACGTTAATAACTGACAAATACATTGCTTAAACCATATCTGAATGGTGCTGAATTACAGATAACAGTGCAATGAGCAAAAAAAATGTCAATTTTGGTCATTTTTCAACATTTTTCAAAACATCCCTAAAACTATCTGATTGAAGGTCTGTTTGA
>JAUPMH010018785.1:0-10772 GCA_032270665.1 Metridium farcimen
AAATCAACGATAATAGACAACTTGTACTAAAATGGTGGCTTGTTGCTCCTCGTGGGCTGACCTAGTGCCAGTCTTCATGGGAGAACACAGGGAGCCCGATCTGACCTCTCACACTTTGATAGCCGATCTAGAGCTACCTATAGAAGGTTTTAAAAGAATACACAATTATTTTCCTGCTTGTCAATAAGCATTATTTGTAATTTAGTGTGAAAGGAATTAATTGTAAGATCAAAGAAAATTACTTAAGCTTAACTCTTTTGTTATATCGTACATCTGATCGTTTTGGCCAATGATCGAAAGGGCACATTCCAGTGTCGACGTTGAGCTGACTGGTAGACCATAAGCCATAGCAATAGGTATGCTCACTTTTCGATTTGGAAGTCTCCCAGCTTTTTATAATGAATCCCAAGTATCACACATCCAATTAACACTAAGGATGATTAAAGTTGGTTTTAAAAAATTCCTCCATTGTTTCAAGAAGGTATTTCAAGGATTGTCCATTGTCTGACTGGTAGACCATAAGCTATAGCAATAGGTTTGCTTAATTTACGATTTTGAAGTCTTCCAGCTTTTTTATAATGAATCCCAAGTATCACACATCCAATGAACATTAAGGATGATATAAAGTTTGTTTTGAAAAAATCCTGCATTGCTTCTAGTAGGGATTTCAAGGCTTGTCCTTTGTCAAGTGGTCCTATATATAATAATAAAGTAACATAATAACATGGGTATGTACAGCTGCCTGAAAATATTTATATTTTATATGCTTAATGAATATTGTTTTAGTAATAAGAGAGTACTTAGTTTGGGGCTGGTTGTACTTATATATGTACCCTACCTTATTCTTCTATTGTTAATATCTTTCCTTTTTTGTTTTTGTTTTTGTGGTAGAACCTGTTCTCTCCTGGAGAGAGGGCATGTATTTCGTTGCCTCAGCCATGTGTTCAGACACCAAGTGTGAATGAGCTGTCCACAGCACCCCGATGGTAATGGAAAAATGTCATCGTCGTCAGTTCTCACATATATATTCTGTCTACCCCCGTTTCTCCCCTCCCCTCCCCCCAGTCCCGGGAAGACGTATTGAGTGACAAATGGCACACTTGTGAGTATTGTGGAAAGCTGCTGATCTTTGCGCATTGCGCTTCTTATTAACTCGCTTATTAGGCATGACCATTCAATCTAGACACTCACTCAAATATATATATATATATATGACAACTATGAGTTGGCACACATTCTTAACAAAACCTTGAGGATTATACATGCATGAGATATGGAGGCATATCATCCAGAACAAAATGTGAGAACTAACGAACTGCAGACTTGGCTATATCATTTGATAAACATATAACAGGAATAGCAAATATGTTAAGAAAAGAATGCATTGTGAGACGGTATTGACCAATATATGCCAATGTTTTGGCGACTGCTACTCAACATAAAGTTTATAACCGGTTTAATTTACATAATCCATGGATCAGACCAACATATATATAATATCTTTACTTGGATATTACTGTTGGAAAAAGCATGTTTATAATTAAAATATGATGATACGAAATTTTAAAGAAATGCAAGTTCGTTTTTGAAAGGTTTGTGTTTCCTCAATTTTAAGTAAATGAATTAGCTTATGCAATCAAAACACATTTTCTTCTTTATCACTCATCTCAACTGCTATGGTCATCTTTTAACACAATCGTTTTAGTACAAACTGATAGCAACTCGCAGCATTTCACTTTCGACAGAAACTGCTAGTCTATTTATCATTTAACATATGAGCATTTGGTAATTTGATTGATTTCCTTTTATATTTCAAGCATATTAACAACTTAATTGAAAGAAACTCATTTTAATATCGTATAATTATTATTTTCAATTCGGTATTTAGTTTCGTCTACGGAAAAACTGGCACCTCGAGAGTTCAAAATCAAGTCAAAAATCTGAAGTGAAATAATCATTATGTATGTCTTTTTGAAATTTCTGGTGTTTGTCGGCTATAGCGAATAACTTCACTTGATATTTTAAAGAAACTTTTATCTTGTCTCTTTGTTTTCGATTGCTACATCCAAACACTGAGCAAGAACCAGGCATTTTTAGATGTTAATAAACTAAAAACAACAGTCGCTTGGAGGTTAAACTACGACTTTGTTGCCTATCAGTCAGTAACTAAAGTGACGTCTATTGATAGTAAAGAATTTGGTCTATTATAGCCAGAATATGTAATTATTATATATATAACCTTGTGCATCACAAATGACAAAATCATTTTCGCTGTTTTGATATTCTTTCACAAGATTCTTCAGGGGTTAAGACATTTCGGTCCATAAAATTCTTTAGGGGTTGATATTATGGACCTCAAAATTCTTCAGGGGTTCGATTGTTTGGGCACAAAATTCTTCAGGGGTTCGATTGTTTGGGCACAATTATTCAATGGTTTAATGCAGTTACTACAAGAGCTTATAATGCACCTTTTTTAGAATCATTTATGTTTGTTTTTGATTTTATT
Source organism: Metridium farcimen (assembly GCA_032270665.1). Classification (NCBI taxonomy): domain Eukaryota; kingdom Metazoa; phylum Cnidaria; class Anthozoa; order Actiniaria; family Metridiidae; genus Metridium; species Metridium farcimen. The sequence goes on from JAUPMH010018785.1 coordinate 2,507, forward strand.
TTTTTTTATAGTAGAGACATTTATTTGCATGGGATTGACTTGATAATAAATAGACTATCTCTGTTGTTGCTGTTTTTGTGTTATTGATTATTATAAAAGTTCTATAATCAATTTTGTATTTCTTTATCATCTTTTATGTTTTATATTTATATTAATTAATCAATATTATTATTACTCGTTGTTAAAGCATATATGGTCTCTAATGGTAATATTTAGCCTGTGTAGCAAGCATTTCTATCACAAAAAAAATCAAACAATAGTTTTGGGATACCTGTGGTTACGCGTATGGCGAAACAGTAATTCCAAATATTTGGGTTCCCTGTGGTACTTGTTTTTGCAAGTTTTCACCATTGAAAAATGAAAAGCATTTCTCTTAGGGGATTCCCCTGAGAGCTGTTCACCATGTCCATGGTCTCCACTATAAGAGCGTCTTCACACTAGGCTTTCGAAGTAGCTTTATTCGTTTTAAAGCGCGCTTTAGCCTAAACGCCAGTGTGTAAAATTTGTTTGTAAAATTGTAACGGTATACTTGTAACTTTCCCTGATGATGGATTAAAAATCCGAAAGCTTGGATTAAAAAAACAAAAATTGATGTGGAAGAATCAGGTTTATTCTTTAAATACGATTCTCACATACAAGGAAATATTGAACACTTTTTTATTGTCAGCGTAGCCTGCGTAGCTGGCCCTGACGGAGGGACGGCTACGCAGGCTATTTTGTAATGTGAACGAGAGGTTTGTCGTAGCAAGCTTTAAGTAGAATTGTGTTGACAGACGTTTAGGTGTTAAAAAGTCTAAAGCTAACCTTAAAATGAACTAGTGTGAACGCGGTATAAAAGACGCTGTCGTCTTGCTTAGAGGCTGGTCAATTTAATTGTCAAGGATCAAAACTGTCAACTATTGTGACATATAACAGATTAGATATGTTTAAAGTTTACTGTTTTTACGAAGCTTGCTATAAACAATGCATCCCTTGATTGACTTGTTTGTTAGCTATACGGATTTGTATTGTGCCGCGGCTTGAAGACCAGTAAGTGCACGATTAGCAACGCGTCCGTCAAGACAGAGTTTATAGTATGTTTAACTGGTCCAGAAGTTCTACTTGTTAGTAAGGATTTTGCATTCTATTTTTTCTATTCTGTACTCTGCTCTACTAACAGTGAATCTGGTAAATAATTCATCGGATTTCGTGAAGCACAAAACCTTTGTTCACTTTGTATAACCTTACAGTCTTGACACTTGAAATAAAAATTCTATGCTCCTTTTTAGCGAGTGTTGCTTGTTCTATAACAGATCACGCAACACCCAAGTGTATTAAAATAAATCACGGCTCTTGATCATTTTGTATTTTACTTATGGCGCGATCTTTGCGTGTTATCAGGAAGTGCACATATCGTGACCTTAGTTAACGCCGAACGCTAAAGAACGTACGGCCAAAAGCCGGACTCTGCGAATAAAGTATTTAGTGAATTCACTAAAAAATGTTGTAATTTAAGCCAGTTATTACACATTGGACACCTAAAATATGATTGAATATGTTTTTTGTTTCCATCAGAGCCGATGTCAATCATTTGTCAAAAAAAAAGAACCAATCATAATGCACAATGTCATGACTGCTTTGTGACGTAATACTTACTGTCTTGAGCATTTGTAACATTAATTTAAAAGTCCCTTTTCTTGTTTGCATAGTCTCGTAAAAACAACTAACTATTGAAATGGATTTCATATTGAAAATGAAAGATGAGAATGGACAACTTCTTGCAACTCTAGACAACGTGAAGAGAGAAGACAAATTGTCAGTAGTACGTGAAAGATTGGCTAGAGAATCGGCGTTTCCTCGTGAATATAAATTTCTATCCTTTGAAATTCCCCTGACCAACAAACAAGAACCCAAGGACACTGTTGCTGACGTTTGCGACATGGTTGGTAGATCAGCACAAGTCAAAGTTCGGTTGCCATGCAGCAATCGAACAGATCTCCCAACAAATCTCCCAACATCTCCCATCGTGCCTGGAGGACCTGAAGCGTCATCACTAGATTACGAGCCTGTCGCAAAGAAAGGGAAAAGTAGCGACGAGTTAAGACCATACCCCAAAGATATGATCGACGGGGCTACAGCACTGTTGGAGAAAGAGCGAATGCGCTTCTTTAACAAAAAACTTGCAAATTTGAAATCAAACAAAAATCTTAATTCATGGGGTCAACAGGAGCTGCGTGGGGTCATAGACGTTTCATGGGTGATGGAAAAAACAAACATTCTGAAGTTGAGCGTCAAGGAACATGTAGTAGCTGCCAAGTCAAGTCAAGAAAGAAACTTGATGAAAAATTTGGAAGAAGTTGAAAGATGCCATTTTGTGGTGATGGAAGAGTACCGCAAGTTTTGCGAGAATCTTAACCAGCAGGGAGAGAAGCAGCGCACAATGCTTGAGGCAAAGTTTGATGGCTTTTTTTCGCAACTTAAAAAAGCTCAAGCTGATCTTCAAAAAAGCCTAATCCAGACATCTAGTGAAGTAAAGAGTGATGACCCAATTGACTGCACTGCATCTATGGATATGCCTATGGACATCACCAATGAGGAGTGTCAAAGCCTTGCTAATAAGGTGAAAAACGAAGATCAAGTGATTCTCTCTGACAGCAGCAATTCTGATTTTTGAATAATAATGGCCCGGCCTTAACACCACAGAGAGCCCGGCTTTGGTATGTGTGCGAGTGTTTTCTCTCCTTCTAATACGATATACTCTTTATAGAGTTTTTGGTTGTTCTTTGTAATACTTTGAACCGCGTATAGCCGTTGGTTACTTGAGGGCATCTTATTACGTATTTAGTAACGCACGCAGTAGCGTGTTTATAGAGAATGCGGTAGTACGCTAAAGCGGAAATGCGCTGCCCTTCAAAGTAATACAAAGGACATAAATATTTTTTTAGAGAGGAAAAACGCAAATACATATACACAAGCCGGGTTCCATGTGTATACACCTTCGTTTGTTTTCAACATTAATGATTCTTTTAAAACCCTTGTTTTTATATTTATTATCAATGAATAAATTTCAAAAGTGTCAGTACGTAAAATATTGTTACGAAATTCTAAATCTGTATAATGATTTATGTCCATGGTTTTTGTAAAAGTATGATCTTTTTAGTTATAGTTATTAATTCTATTTTGAACTCTCCCTTATTAGTAACATTCTAATGTACCATATATGGTGTTTAAGGAATAAAGTTATTATTAATACATATTTATGTGTATGGTGAGAAGAAATCGTACACAGAAGTTGTAATAAGAGTCTATTATAAATTACAATAACAATAAATGTCAAATACAAACTAGCGTAAGCCAATTTATCCTGATTTACTTAAGATATTTTTATTAGTAGCGTCATAGTTTAGAACAGAGTAGAGCACGCGCTCTAGAAAGCGGGAGAGATGTGAGAGAGCCTGCAGCGGTGATAAGGCAGTTTAATAATAATGATTGACTCTTACTTCTCCGTTTACGCGCCGTTTCCGTTAACGGTGCAAATTTGACATTCGGCATGGGCCAGAAATGAATTGAAAAGGTTTGTGTCTTTGTGTGAACTTATTGATATCTATAATCATCATTATTATTTTTTTTTTTGGCGTACGACTCTGTATTTTCCATTCTTTATAATTTCATTCTGCATTTTGCGGCCGCTTGGAGACAAACTCTGTTACAGCGCGTTAACACTAGGTCATTAGCTGGAGACATTTTAGCACCTTGACGTCTATTCTACTTTAACCTGCTATGATAAATAAACAACTCGTATATAAAAACATTCGAAATTATTCCTGCCGTATCACGTTATCGTCGTTTTCCAGTCATACGAAATAAACTCTATAAAATAACAGTGGTTTAGAATTTTGGCGGGACGGTCAAAGTATTAAAACATGTCAGAAGTATCAGACATCTTGTTCTGATATGCAATGATTTATGCTCCCTACTAGTAACTATTGTCTCGTTTTAGAGTAAAAGGCTGATGGACAACAAGAAAACATATTGTTGATTAGCCTGAGGATCAGGCCTTCTGAGGGGAACTGGAACTTTTCTCTCCCCCTCTCCTTTCTTCCCCCTCCCCGTCCCAGAAAGCCTTACACTCAGGCTAATTGTTGATTTGTCCTCCTGGCTCAAAAAATTAATCTTATCTCTATTCTCAACTCTGAACTCAAAGAAATTAGAAACGGGGTTTAAGCTCCCTTGAATCATATAATTTTTGATGACTCACTCATAAAACAAACAAAATTCTTTCAAATCAGTTCAAGACCTTCGAGCCGGCTTTCCAGTTATTAACCACGTAGCAATGTGGTTTTAAAATTACACGTTTCCGGTGTAAATTTCTCATGTGAACGGCGCTGTAGGGGAAAATTGTCAAGACTGGAGAAATTTCACGTGAAAAGTTACTTCGAAAACCTCGTGTGAACGCGCTGTTATATCCATCATTATTTCATCAATCATATTTGTATCATAAATAATAAGTGGCCAAAATAAATCACTTCTAGGCCAAACAAATTAGATCAAATTACAGAGAATCCAGGCGTAGTGATATCGACTAGTTCGCTGTGAAATTACAGTTTGCGTTTAAACATGATTCTCAACGATCTTCAAAAGTTAAGATCTGCCATGATTCGAGGCGATGAAAATACGTGCAAGACGCTGATAAGCAAATATGAACAAGTTCTTGCCACTCTACCGCAAGACCCATTTGCGTTCGAGTTAAAGAAAACTGATGCCCTCGCACAAGCACTCCTTCCGAGGGATATACCAGTACCCGTTACTCCAAAAGTTGTCCGTGGAGATGGTAATTGTTTGTTCCGTTCTGGCTCCACTGCAGTCTACGGTTGTGAGGAGAGAGCCGCAACAATTTTAAGGTTTCTCGTGGCTGGTGAGCTGTACTTGAATGCAAACTACTACGCTTATCATCCCCACTTACAGTCGTCTTGTAGTGAAAGCTCTTACAGCGAGCTTACACTTTTCACGATGTCACTTTCGAGTGACTGATGATTATCGCGATAGAGCAAAGATCGTAAAGAAAGAAGCTATTTCTACCTGCAAATTGAAAAAGTGGTCCGCTACTGTTCAGATCATGGCCATGGCAAATGTGATTAAGAGGAAAATATTTATGGTGTATCCAGAGGCCAATCCTGCATTTCGTTCTCTACTGCATGGAGAAATACATCCAAGGGTTGACGTCAACGTTATCAACGACGCTAGTCTATACATCATGTTCTCGCGAGATTCCAATTTGGACAATCGCACTGGAACAGTATTCCAACCAAATCATTTTGTGCCTCTATTTCCTCTCCTAAACACTGGATGGCATGCTTTAGTGGAAACATCCAAATCAGTATCAAAACCATCTACGAAATTATCAAGGTCAGTAATGAAAATCTGTCTAATTTTTGTGCGTTAAGTTACGTAATAACTGACAAATGCAAACATGTTTCAATATTTATTTTTCTATTCACGTGTAAAACAAAACGTTTCGAAATCAAAAATACTACAAACAATAACAATAACAAGTACGTAGTTGAAACATTATTCAAGTCCGTTAGTTAACGCAAATCTTCAGTTTTATATTGAAAATGTTTTCAAGAGTCACATAAAGTGTTAGATATATTTGCTTCGTCCATTTTTCGACGTTTTAGTAACAATAGTAACAATCTTAAGTATCATATATGCGAGACAAACGGAAAGCAATGCTAAAAAATATGATTCAAATAATTCCGACAGTAAGCCGAATAAATGACCGGGCCGGGCTTCATCCATAAGAAAGTTCACTCTGTCGTCTTGTGTTTTTTCATACTTTTTCTTGCACTCTCGTTAGCTCTCTTCAGATCTGCCAAAACCAGCTTTTTCTTGTGCTCCAATTTTTTCAAATCCTTCGGATCTTTTTCGTTTTTCAGCAGCTGTTTGATTACATCTAGCTCTTCCATGTTCTCACTTATCCTAGAAACATTTCTTTTCAGTGTAGTGTCTTTCATGTCAATCGTGGTTTCTGATCCAATTTTTTTGTCTATTTCCTCCACTAGACCTACTGATTGGTGTTCCCGCCATTTCTCATTTATAATTGTTCCAATTTGTTGTCTGGACTTTGAGGTCTCTCTGCAAAGTTTTTTGGCCCATTTATTCCAAAATACTCTCCTCTTCTTTTCGGCACCTTTCGTCAGTTCAATCTCGGATTGTGAGTAAACTTTAACTCTTCTTATTTCCCAAGATGTTGGGGATCTCAGAAAGCCTGTGGGAGGTTCGGGCGGCGAGCTAGTTAGTACGCTCTCTCCACGCCATGTAGATACTTCACTTGAAGCCGTATCTTTACCCTTACTTCTTTTGATGGCAATGTCTATCACACGTCTACTAGTATCACTACTCTCAATCTTTAAAACCGAGTTTGATTTCACGTCCAAGTCGTCTTCTCGTTTCTTAAGTATGGCTTGACCTTTACACTCGAATATGAAGGTTTTTACATCCAATTCGTCTTCTATGTCCTGTCGAAGTTTAGATAGTTTGGCATTCCCGTCAAAATTCGGCAAAACACCAATTGCTTCTCCGTCCAAAAGGACTTTAACAGTGTACATTATATAGGACTTATAGTGTTTGAAACACACACGGCGAATACACGGCACAGTAACGCCAAGTTGTCTTCTGACGGCGGGTATATCCGGTAACACCGCCTGCCAATCATGACTGGACCACACAACGAACGGCATGAGGTAATTTGGAGTAATTTTTGTACCAAAGTTCTAGAGTAGCTCACCTGTTCTTGCAAGCTACGATATATGAAGCGATTTCTGATTGGCGAAAACACGAAAACATTGGTAGATTCAAGAGAGGATAAATAAGAGAGCAGAACTCCTATGTTAGCCCGCGCGCCATGTTAATTCACGTCCGAGCTAATTATAGTAACACCAAAACACCTTGCGTAAGGCCCGGGCCGCACTTACACCAAATTTTTGAATTGTTTCAAACATGTGCAGTACAAACAACTGTACGAAAATTGAGCAACAATTCTAATCCAATTTGTTTCAGGTCGCACTGCGCAAAATCGCCTGTGCAATGATAAAGTGTTGACAATTAAACGTAGAGCGCTATCATATCGTAATAATAGTTGCGAGTATTCATTATAATTGATAATGTAATGTTTAAACCGTGTTTGACTCTCATAGAATGGTATTGTGAGTCGAAACAACGTTCTATGCACCGGGAACGGAAATATTGTACGACGGCGTCTTATAAATTTTATTGTTAACAAATCGGTCGCACTTGTTCCGGTACAGTGATGACACAATTTTGACAGTTTTTCACTAAACAGATTTGTTCTGAAATTGTTCCAAGTGCGACCCGTGCATAACAAAATTGTTTGGTAGATCAAAATAAGTGTTAAAAACTTTTATTGAAATTAAGCGTTTTTTTCGAATGAAAAGGCTATCAAAAATACAAATTAGTATTGACAAAGGAATAAAGTTTTAAGAAATTGATAAATACGAACTGATTTTTACGGATCCATTTTTACCTTCAGCTCTGTCTACAAGAATTAAAAAGTTAGTTCTCTTAGTTTTTGTTCACTTTGCACACAAACTTTCATCTCGTCGAATTTTGTAAACTTGCAGTTTCTCTGCTTCCCACGAATATAGTTGTAATATCATCATGGTAAGATTCATCATTCTTAAATCAATCAGGGATCCTTAGTTCATCAATCATTGTCCTAAACCCGGCGTAGTCAATCGAACATTACCGAACAAAAAACCAATGAAACACAATCGAACACCAATCGTTCGATTAGTTGCCGATTGGTTCGGCAATCGGACACAATCGAACACGAAGTTTGCTGCGAGTTCGATTGCCGAACACAATCGTACACTAACCAATCGAACAATTGATTGGATTGTTCGATTATGTACTGTAAATATATTCAGTCGCTAGATAACGTAAATAAGGCACCAAAGAGTGTAAGTCAACACTCAACAATGTTTTTATCATTTTATTAGTCTCAACGATCGAATAAAGCTCATTTATATTTTGGTAATATTTAAAATCAAAAATAAACAGTAACGACATTTATACAGCGATTTTCCAATTATGCGAACGCGAATATCAGAACAACCAGTGATTTTTGGATCGTGACTAAAAGTACACACGGGTACATACGAGTAACATACGACTACATACGAGTACATACGAGTACATACGACTACATACGAGTAACATACGAGAACATACGAGTAACATACGAGTAACATACGACTACATACGAGTA
>JAUPMH010018896.1:0-19677 GCA_032270665.1 Metridium farcimen
GATCTAGAAAAAGCCCGTGCTCCTGTCATGCCTCACTGAATTCCTATGTGTTGCCTAACTAAGCACTAACTATCTCCTATTTGTTGCTATCTATTTCACGGTTATATTATTTGCACTCTAATGATGATGATGTTTCACGGATAAACTATTTGCACTCTAGTAATTGTTTTACAAATTTGTTTTATCTGATGAAATACATTAACAACATTTTTCATTATTTAATTACATTTTCTTATAAGAGTAGGTTTGAGGCCATATACTACTGTTTTTATGTTCAGATCTTTAACCTTTGACGGACACCGACATCAACATTTTTCTTAATTTTCCGTGTTCGGAAGTCTACACTATAGAGCTAGCTCTCTAGTTAACTGGCACTCATTCGCCAAAGGCTAGGTAACTACAAGCACATAAATTATTCCTCTTATCTTTAGAGTGACAAGAAAAACAAAACACTTTTCTCGTTGCTCTATGGGATTAAGAGAAAAAAGAATCTGCTCGCATGGTAAAGGGCAGGTGAAAATTGCGAAATAATACCCGAGACAATGTCGAGTTTATTATTATTAGCTGATATTAATCAAGTCTGAGAAGAATCGATGAGCAATAATGATTTTTCTCGTGTATATTGAGTATGGAAAAAAGAATCTGCTCGCATGGTAAAGGGCAGGTGAAAATTGCGAAATAATACCCGAGACAATGTCGAGGATATCATTATTATTATTATTTACTCGCTAGTTTCCAGTTATTATTATTCGCTGATATTCATCGAGTCTGAGAAGAATTAAAACTTTGTGTTGTTGTTTGAGATCTGTTTGAAATCATTGTAGAAATTTTATGTAGAAATACCACCTACGTTCTCGAAGAATTGATGAAAAATACCACTTGTATTTGATGTACTAAAAACCATTTTGATATACACCTGTTTTCAAAAACGTTGTCCTATTTGAAATTAGTAATCAGTAATTTGTAAATAGTGAAATAGGAATTAAGAAGTGAACCAAAAACAGACGCGGTCTTCTGATAATTAATGCCTTCGGCATGACTGCGACATGTGTAGCATGCCGAGTGAATTTATTTACGCTTGAATGCAATGCAAATTAATTGTGCCTTTAATTAATTCCTATTTCACTATTTACAAATTACTAATTGCTATTTGCTTTTTTCAATAGGCCTTTTTGAAAACAGGTGTTGATTACTGAAACCCATTTCGATGTACTAAAAAACTTTTTGATATATTAAGAACCTTGATATAATGTATACATGATTCTGATGAGCGACACTAAACTTTTCATTGTATAACTACATGGTCTCAAATCAGCTTAGTACTATCCAAAACAGCAACTGATCATCAGCTAGCAAACAACTTTAAAATGTATATTGGTAAACGACACTAACCTTTTCATTGAATAATTAAATAGCAATTAACTAGCAATTATTCGCCAAAGGCTAGGTTTCTGCAAGCAGATGGTTAATTCCTCTTCTCTTTAAAGTGACAAGAAAAACAAAACACTTTTCTCGTCGGTCTGATTATGTGAATATTCGTGGTTGAAGTATGTGCCTTCCTTTATGTCTCGAAATAATAAACGTTTAATAGCAATTTTAAAATTTTATATATTAAAATTTTATATATAAAACAGACAGAGCACAACGTTCTGATCATCGCTATTCAGTCGCACTAAACTGACTTTTGTGTCAGAACCCTAAAAGGATCCATTTGAAGTATTTGCTTGTCAGTCTTTCTATTCACTGCCAAAAGCGCGGTGTCTATATACACCTAATTCAAAAAAGGTTGACGGGGCGAACGGCTCGGGAAACATCAGCGGTCTCGGGACCACAAAATATACTGTTTCCCTCGGTCCCAGTCAATAAGTGATAAATATTTTATGCTAATTCTATTGTTATCTATTGTTTAATTAGCACTATTTAGTACTAATTAGTACTACTTGTTTCACGGGTATAATGTTTGCACTCTACTATAATATATACAAAACTAGGGCAATTCTCAACATTTACTGAATACAGTGACATTATAACATGAAATCGAATATAAATAATTAAATAAAGTCTAATTAAAATAGCGCATTAATATTCCATTCTCAGCCAATCAGAAATTTACACGAGTGACCATTTGATGTAATAATATAAATATTCTGGTGAGCGACACTAACGTTTTCATTGTATAACTGGTCTCAAATCAGCTTAATACTATCCAAAACCGCAAATCATCAGCCATAGCAAACAACTTCAAATATATATTATCTCTTCTTTAAATATGTTGGGAAATATTTCAACAAACGTTAATTCTACATCAAATACAGCTCCACATGGAACGTTTTACAATGCGACTGCTTCTCAACTGGCAAAAGTAATCGCCTACCTGATTCTTTTCGTTGTTGCGATTTTTGGAAATGCCTTCATCATACATTGTGTCCGTACAAACGACCGACTAAAGTCAACGACCAATTTTCTGGTTGCTAACATGGCTGTCAGCGACATCATCTCAATCCTTTTCATAGTCCCTGTTAGAATAAGGCAGATAGCCATTGCGACCGATTGGCCTATCAAAGGCATATTAGGACAAGCAACGTGTAAACTTGTGAACTTTCCGCCTGACGTTTCGACTGCAGTGTCAGTTTACAACTGCATTTTCATTGCAGTCGATAGGTATTTGGCCGTGGCTCATCCACTGAGAGGAGGTATCAGTAGATCTCGATTAAAATACATCATACCAGGAATATGGATCTTTTCAGCTCTGATATTGTCACCATATTTTTATCTTTTTGATGTTATAGACGTTAAGGGTCTAAGTTATTGTATTGCATTTGATAAATTGTTATTCCTCAAATATTTTTATGTGCTTCTTATTTTGAACATGGGTATTCCTCTACCTGTTATAGCTGCTTTGTACGCACTTATCGTCTACAAGCTTCATCGTCACAAGGCACCAGGAAACCCAACCGACATTGTTAGAAGAAGAAGGCAGCAACAGAACAGAAAAATCTTCAAAATGTCCATAGTAATTGTTAGCATGATGTTACTAGCCTGGGTTCTTTTTTACATTACTGTTATTGTAGGTTTAAGAGGGAAAGTCACTGACATTGTAAATTTCAGGTTTTTTGCCTTTTTTTTGGCGCACTCAAGTTTTGCCTATAACTTCTTTATTTACTTGATCTTTAACGAAGTTTATCGAAATAACTTCAAATCATTGATATCCAGACTCTGTTGTAAGATTACTTTTGGTCGTACTGTAAGTGCTGCTATTACAGGGACGGACAATACGACCCGCACTGTTGGGGACGACCAGATATTTGTGATACAGATGGCAACATTGGATTCTCTCTAATAACGCAAATACCGTGAAGCCATGATGGTAACTGGCTTGGAGCCTCTCTATGAAAGAAAATTACTCAAACCACAAGCTTCGAGATTTATTACCACCGTTGAACACTACTAATTATAACCTAAGGAACCCTGTTAAATACCGAACTATCTGCAAGACAAATCGTTATAAGAACTCATATATAATTAAATCAACTAAGTTAGCCTAAGCGACTTTTATCAGACAATGTTCTATATAATGTGTAGATTATATGTTAATAATGTATAGCTTCTTATATATTTTAAAATATATATTATCTATTGATACATATGTACATAATTTAAATTTAAATCTTTACTACAAATGTAATTCAGCCCTTGGGCTGTGAGATTATTATTTTTTTTTTCTATTAAACATTATTATTATTATTATGTTTTAAGCAAAGCGCATTTCAAACGTTGTAGAGACGGTCTCGGAAAACCGAGCAAAATCAACTGAAAAAAGTGGCCGATACGAAAAATTTGATTCTCTTTAATTTTTGCAGATCAATAGTCCCTAGGGAGGTTTGAACTCTGGCAAAGTTTTTTCTTTAAAAACATATTTTTACCTTACACTCGCATAACTACTGATGCAAATTTCAAAAACATTCTTTCACTCTTCTGATAATGTCGGTGCCCGACGAGAGCTCAAGAGAACTTTACAAACAGTAGTGTATGGCCTCAATCAATTCCTATAATATTTGTACCACGACCGGCAAATTGCTGCAAATTATCGCTTGAATCAGTATTGTATAAATAACACCCCAAATTTGGGTTTGGGTTCTTTTTTACCGGATCTGAAATAAGACTTCAAATTTGGTGTAAATCCCATAAGTGACGTCATAATCCTAAGAAATCGACAGCGTCGAATTTGCTTATTTTGTCAGGGATATTTCCAGCTTGCCTCAAGATATCAAATCGTACTAATTGTGGCTGTTTAACATGGTTTGAAGGAATTATGGCAATAAACAAGAGATTTCAGGCCAAAATTATATCGATTTAAAGAATGCGCCGATGAAGTAATTTTACAAAAATAGTAATTTTGCACAATCCCAGTTTTGCTACAGAGCAAACCGTTTTTTTTATCTTCATTCTTTCAACTTTTATCTTACGTGTTAAAACTATTTCTTTTTTTAATTTGCAAAACATAAACTACTTCCAGTTGTTATGACGAATACAGTTCCGTCTAGAAATGTCACAGTGCGAAAAAGCAGATTTACGCTTGCTTAAATTAATGTTATCCGTAAACCTGGCTTAAACTTAACATTGAACCACATTTACGGATAAGTTAGCTTTAAGTCTTTAAGACGTAAAGTTACATTTAAATAGGTTTAAGCTAACTTAAATACAGCATAAAGTTCAAGTTCACTATAATTTATATATAACAGATGCTTAAACTTTCTATGGAAGACACTGTATGGGCCTTTAATTATCGCACAACGGCCAAGTTTATTCCCATGAGAGCGAAAACCTTTGTTTGGAACGTTCTGAAACGCATGAAAGCAAGGTCCAGGGGACCCAAGGGATTCAAAACCTATTGTTTCAACCAATATGGCGGCCCGTGATAAAAGCGAATTGTTATTATTGCACCATGTAAACCTTAAAACCCCAAAGGTAGCCAGCCCATGCCAGCCAATGCGTCACGTGTTGTGTGGTGTTATTAACTATATGGAGTGGAGGCAAAATATCACATATGCAACGTGACTCAGTACCGTTAAGAATCATTTTTACATGACTTTGTTAGTTGTTCTGTTTTCTTGACAGTTCTCCTAATTTATGTGTACCTTTTAAGGGTTATTTTCAAAAATAATCAACGTCCTCCCGGGGCGAAAGCTTTTGTTGATATTCAAATTTTCAATTTTAAGATTGGCACCAATTTACTCTGTAATTAGATAATATAGATAATGCACCTGCTTGAGTCTTGTACAAAAAAAAAACATTTTTAGTGTTAAAAATGTTACTACAATTTCAACATAGCCACAATGTGGATTCTTGGATATATGACTGTGACATCGATTTTGCTATTTGTGGTTTCAAAAGTCAAATAAATCTACTGTTATTCGAGTATTTTCAATTCTAATTAATTAATATATATTCAATTCAGAAGTGCATGAAGTGCCTGAAGTATCTGACAGTGACATATGTAACTACGCGTCGTGTTTTTCTTCTCTCGCCTTCTTAAAATTCACGCGTGCTCTATAACACGACAGAGCACGCTGCCTCGTTTTCTATTTCTTCAATTTGTAATTTAAAAAATTAAATTGATCTACTGTTATTCGAGTATTTTCAATTCTATTTAATTGATATATATTCAATTCAGAAGTGCATGAAGTGCCTGAAGTATCTGACAGTGACATCGATTTAATGCTATTTGTAATTTAGAAGTTAAATAGATCTACTGCTATTTGAGTATTTTCAATTCTAACTAGACGCTCTACACAGCGGCCACGAGGCCACGAGTTTTTACCATATGATTGTAAGACAATTTCAGTGAATTTCGTAATATTTTCATGATCATTGATGTTGGGTTCATTTTTAGGTCCTGATTAATTTTTCAAAACACAACAAAACAAAATAAAACCAGACAACCCAAAACAAACAATATTTCAAAAACATACAATTAAACAACAACCGTTTCCAAAAGTAAAAAAAGTGACACCTTAATATATGTCACTTTTTGTTAATACTTTTATTGAATATAAAGTTAGTTCAGTCTATAGCTATGATATCTACAAAAATACACATTTATAATCTTTACAACAGAATCTCCGTCAAACTTTCTGTAAATGATATTACATCGTTAAAAATTTGGTAAATAACCTTGTTTTGATATATACAGAAATATGTGTGTGTTGTTTGGTTGGTTGGTTGGTTGGTTGTTTTTTTGGTTTAATGTTGGCTTCTTTTTGTAGGTCTATAGAATCCGTTCCTTTTCTTGAATTGTTGTAATCGATATTCTAATGCATTATTCTGTTGATTTCCTGAAAGCTGGTCAGATGTTCCTTGATAATACTTGGGTTCCTGATAATCATAGTCTGCATAAGTGTCAACGTTGCTGTTATCACTGTTACTCTTTAGCAGTTCGTCTAGTTGGTTTTTCATATTTTTGATATCCTTTGTTGTTTGAAGAATCATTTTAAGCTGCTTGGTTTTCGATGTCTTTCTTTTTAACTTATCAGGGCTTCCTTCGTCTTCTGAGCATTGCAAAATAAATTTTGATTATTAAATTGTGCATGAAATTACCCAAACTGTTATTTTGCATTTTGCAGTCTGTATGTCATTTCAAATGTCATTTATTAACATTATATTGTATAATTTACATTTATTGTACATCATCAAATATAAATACATGCCTGAACATTCGTCGAGAATTTCATTTTGTTCTGATATAAACACAGGTTTGCATTTGTAATCAGCCACGCATCGAGCGGATGGGTGAAGGTCACATGACCTAGCGTTATCACATGGGTCCACGCCACAAACCATACTTGGTGAAACTTTCAGCAAACCTGAAACGTGTATTTATTATGAAAAAATAGAATAATATAAAGGTTTTTAGAAATTGGTTGGTATGGATAATTTTCAGATACTCTATTCATATCGGGTGAGGCCCAGTATGATATGCAAAACAAGTAGATAAAAATACGAGATAAAATGACGATTTAGATAAAAATAAATTTCTTTACTGACAAAAATGTGAAACAAACAACAAAAAGATGAGCAATCAGTGAGCATATGTCAATACTGTTTAGTATTCATTGTTGCTACTGCTGCTGTTGTTGTTGTTTTTATGTTATTTTTCACGAAATAGAAGCAGCTCTAAAAATGTTTATGATTCAACGCACTGTCGAAATAATTTTTAAATGTATAGCACGAAATCTATTTTACCTCTGCATTGTATCTTTTCTCCTTTGGCATCAACAAATAGAGGAGCACATCCCAATGTGACGTAACATTTACTAGCCTCGTCGGTATAGCAACCTGACGTTTGGCATGGATCATTACCGCACGTCGTCTCTGGTGATGTGGTTAGGATTGCAGAGTCACCTAGGAAACCATAAATATATTTTACACACCAATTCAAACAAATTTTGTGGATTATTTCTCAAATGATTTAAAAATCTTATTGAGAAGGATGCCAGGGTCCATTCCGTGTGTGCAGCTTGCCGATGAAAAGAGGCATTGTTTTTTCAGTTGCCATGGGGAAGTGGGTGAGGCAAAAAACAACAAGTCTTCAACTTTACCTCAAAACACGTTCAAGGGGATTTTATTGTTTATATATATACTTGTTTGCAAGTGTTGTCATTGTGATGCCAATTTGCCAACCTTTTGCACAATATATTTTTTAATTGTTCTAATAAAATGGTTGGCTGGCAAAGCCATAACCAAATACTTCACTGTACGTCCACCTATTGAACAACGTTATATACTGCCTATGGAGAGGTTGTTACTATTCCTTTCTGACAATTTTCATTTCTTAAGATTCCAAGATGATCAAGTAAGTTTTTCTAGTAAGTAAGTAAGTAAGTAAGTTTTTCTAGGTTTTTGCTTCTCCCTCGCGATGGGGGCAGAGACACCACAACAGCTTATCCAAGACAATTGACGGTGGGCCATGTCAGTCACACACAACTGCAACTTCCTGGCTCTCTCTTGTGGTTGTGAAAATAAATAAATAAGAATATTCATGATCCGAGTCTATTGTTTGACCTGGACTTGAACTCTGGTTTCATGCTCAACCAACTTTTAAAATTAGCCATCCAGGCGGGGGTTCTGATTTCAAGTACCTTTACATGAGTCAAGGATGTTTCCTCTTTTGTCGAAAAACACAGGTTTACATTTGGCTGATGTAACACACATGGCATCAGGTCTGTTGAGACATCTTGCTATCTTACAAGGGTTGAATCCACATAACGAGGTTGGTGTTGGATGGTAAAGACTGGACGTTCCTGGAAAACAAGATATACAACTCTAATTGGAAGGAAACGTTGAAAGGGAGGAACTTAAGACAAGTATATTGTTTATTCAGTATTGACTTGACGAGGCCAAGAGCTGTACGCTTTTTTGCGGGAGTGAATATATAATAAACAATGGTGACATGGGCTACCACTGCTGGGCGCTGAAACCTCATATAGCGACAGTAGACCTTTTTTGGCCAACAACAGACGACCACAACGACACCACTAAAAAATTAATAGTTGTTCGGCCTCATCTGCATGGCTCCTTTCTTTTTTTCTTGCCATTATTTTTTTTTTACTTTTCTAGTTCACTAGCTTCGGTTGCCACAAGAGACTCTAGTTTCCTATGGCAGCTTGTAATTTACAGTCAAGTGTATTTTATCGAATGCCGGATGTTTCGCCCCCTGGATGTCTCGCCCCTAGATGTTTCGCCCCCTTTTAGGATGTTTCGCCCCCATTATTATATTCATTAGATTCACAGTAATTAACATTGCATGACAGTGTAGTAGTAGAAATAAGCATTTTCAGCTTCTTTAAGATGACAAAAAAAATCAATTTCGAAGCGTATAAAGTGGTACCAGTTAGATTAAATAACTCGTAGTCTAGCGAGATAAATTTAGGCTTACAACGTATTGTTATATAATTATAGATCATGTTTTAACTTAAGACAGTCACCAGAATTGAAACTATAGTTTTAAATCAGACAAAACAGGGCAAGAAAATTGCAAGAAATATGTTATTCGAGAAACATTCATACTCTATTCACGTTGAAAATATAAACAAACATTAACAAAAGGTATCCATGATCGAATATGACTTTCAAAAAGTAATTTTACATCACTTCTATTTCATGTTTGATTTATTTAAAGGAAATAAGTTATTGCTTTTGAATGAAAAACGAATGGGGGGCAAAACAAAACTTCATATTTAGTTTTTTTAGACTACATTTAGAAGCGCCTACTCCAGCGAAGCGTTAACTCTTTATTTTAATTCTTATGAAACACTTGAACGACCTTCGCTACTGTTTGAAGAGTTTGAAGAAAAAAGATGTATACATCACAAGCTTTTATTTGATACGACATTTGCTATATCTAGTCATGTTTTAGTCATGAAAACATTGTTATTAATTGGGTGAATTGACTCAAACGCTAAAAACATCTATTGAACTTTTATAAACAAAATAAAACAATTAAGACGGAATTGAAGTAGCCTGCGTAAATCCTTATTAGCGCTCGAAACGTCTCCCGCCTCCTCCCGTCTCCCGTCTCCTGGTTGGCGGGAGACGTTTCGAGCGCTAATAATGGTCTGTTTACGCAGAATTGAAGAGACCATCTCTGACTTGAGTTGAATTAAAAAGCCAGTTATCCCATCTCATATTTCAGTATATAAGAAATTTGAAAGGAAACAAAACTATAAAAACAAACGGATAAACAGTAGCGAAGGTCGTTCAAGTGTTTTATAAGAATTAAAATAAAGAGTTAACGCTTCGGTGGAGTAGGCGCTTCTAAATGTAGTCTAAAAAATCTAAATATGAAGTTTTGTTTTGCCCCTAATTCATTTTTCAAAAGCATTAACTTATTTCCTTTAAATAAATCAAACATGAAATAGAAGTGATATAAAATTACTTTTTGAAAGTCATTTTCGATCATGGATACCTTTTGTTAATGTTTGTTTATAGATGTAACTAATGACGCTAACGGGCCTATTGTTTAAATTTTCAACGTGAATAGAGTATTTTGCAATTTTCTTGCCCTGTTTTGTCTGATTTAAAACTATAGTTTCAATTCTGGTGACTGTCTTAAGTTAAAACATGATTTATAACTATATTGCAGTACTTTGTAAGCCTAAATTTATCTCGCTAGGCTACGAGTTATTTAATCTTGCTTGTACCACTTTATACGCTTCATCTTAAAGAAGCTGAAAATGCTTATTTCTACTAATACACTGTCATATTAGCCAAAACTAGTTGTTTTGCGATGTTAATTACTGTGAATCTAATGAATATAAAAATGGGGGCGAAACATCCAGGGGGCGAAACATCCGGTTACCATTTTATCATTACATGTAAGGTTCTCGTTACCTAATACACAGCTGTGATTGTTACAAGGTTTTAACTGTACATGTTTGCCATCACATCCTTTTCCCTCATCATCACATGTCCTTCGTCTCATTTTCGCTCCTCCGCCACAAGACTTGGAACAAAGACCATACGACGACCATTGGCTAAATCCACCATCTTGAAATAGTAATACATAAATTATTCATAATGATACAAAATACAATGTGTCACTTTTTCAAAAAAATACTGAGAAAATAAACATATATACTACTCTCTAGTTTCCATTTATAGACAATAACAAATTATTTTACAATATATAGCGAGTCATAATGAACAATATCTCAATAAATCCAGAAAATTTCAAGCAAACAGGAAAACATGTTATCGCTTAACAATAGAAAACACATTTGCATTTATATGGCTGTGCAAATACGCCTTTTGTAAAATAGTACAGCGATGTTAGTGTGCTATACCTTTACATTTCTTGTATGGACATGCTATTGTCTGTTTACCAGTTCCCTCGCAATCTTTGCCTCCGTTAATAGGCGGAGGATTGGTACAGGTTCGTATGCGACTCCTCATTCCTTGTCCACACTTGGGGCATACAGTCCAGCTGCTCCATTCCGTGAAATTACCATTTCCTGTTCAGAATGAATGAAAAAAAGGCTATGATAACAGGTTACATAAGATGATAATGATAATTTTTGATCGTCCAGGCGTTTGTGATCTTTTCTCAAAGATGACATAATTTATTAGAAACCATTTACTCTAAAAAACAAATTACATAATCTTTCAAAGGTTAATGCACTGGAATAGAATGGAAGTCTCAAAGACACGGATATTAATGTACCAACAGGTCTAATTTACTATAAGGCGAACCCCAGGCTTACCAGGAAAATAGACCTTTTCACAGTTTTCGTCGTTCAACCTCAGCCTCGATAGAGCGTAAAATGTTCTTTAGAATTTGACTTCAGCCCGTGGTAATTTAAGTAATGTACACATTATTAAACAATTGAAACACTTATAAATTCCACGGGCCGTAAGCGTTGTCAAATTCTAAAGAATATATTACACGCTTTCGAGGCTGATCAGTTTGATGGAAGAGAACGGTGAAATGGTCTATTGTGAAATGATATAAATAATCTTAAACATTTCCCCTGAGGGGGATTGGTACAGTCGTTGTTTTCAGAATCTCCTGGTTATATGACATCTAACCTATTTTCCAAGAGAACAGCTTTAAGTCTAAATACTCCAGTTTCATGTTATCTAGAACCGCTGTACATTTTAACAGAAGGCGCATTTACACAGGGATAATCTCGATTAGGAGTAAATTCAAATGTGTTTTCTCTTGTTTAGCGATAGCATTTTCCCGTCTTGACTTGGAATAATTTGTGAATATTTTAACAGCAAATCGAGGCTTAGTAGTCTGTGCAAATGCACCTATTGTCAAATAGTACAATGGTACTAGATAACTTGAAACTGGAGTATTAATGGAACCGAGTCAAAGCAATTTCCCATACCCATTATATTAAAACTCCATGTATTCCATATCATATATACGGTTAGCCCGGAACACACGGTGAAGTAGATATAAAGGTTTTATAGTGATTGAATGGGTTTAATGATTATGTTCTTACTAGGACATCCATCTGATTTACAGACACTGATCTGGAACTTATTTCCTTTGCAGGGTTTCCCGCCATTCAAAGGAGCAGGGTCGGTGCAATATCTCTCACGTGATCTTATTGACGTATGACCACATTCTTTGCTACAGCTGGACCAAGCAGACCATTCCGTAAATCCACCGTCAACTACAATGAATAGATAATTGGTGTCAGGTGTCAGATAATTGGTGTCAGTTGCAAAAGGATTGTACACCAATAGTCAAGCAATAACCAACAACCAACTATGCTACAACTGACATCTTCAAAATTGTGGGCACAATTGCAATTTAACAAGACCCAATCGCATCAATAACAACTTTGCTTTTCAAAAGTATGCAGTTCCAAATCAATACAGTTTGTTGATATTCACAATGGATCCCTTCCCAACATTAATCAATATGTTGCTGTGAAATTGTGATAGATCAACCACGTAAACCAAAAACAATGACTTCTCTCTCAACAACATTGGGGTGGAAAAGTATTAAGATTTCAACAGTCTAAATATGATGTTTTCACAATCGTGTCAAACGTTGTTTTTAAATATTGTAGCTGCAGCTAGCGTCGTCACGTAATATTACCTTTTTCAAATCAAGAAGAACTGAGATGTAGAGGGCATATTCTAAGACGACACAAACCACTTAGTGGCTATAGTTATTCCTTGAAGTTATACGTACCCTTACAGTTGACATTTGCACATGGTCTGAATTCAGAAGTCTTTCCTTCGCAAGGCTTTCCACCATTTTTAGGTTTTGGATTATCACAGTTACGTCTGCGATATGATGAAGCAGCGGGCTTGCACTTCTTAGGACATGTACTCCATGCTGTCCACTCTGAAAAACTTCCATTAACTACAATGAAAAAGTACAATGCCAATAAGCACCCCCTTTTCAATTGGTACTGATAAAAGGCTACTGGTCCATGGGACCGTATCCATCGAATTTCAATTGGATGAAAATTGATATGAAACTCAATCCAAATAAGGTATACAAATTTGAAAATAGACAAACACAACAACTAAACCAAAGTTATTCACACTATCCAAACCGAACAAAACCATCAAAATTAAAGCTATAAAACACACTATAAAACACACAGGATTTATTTCTACCTGGGCAAATAGGTGGCTCACATCTTCTTTTATCAAGCAAGCTTTCGGTACAATCTTTTCCGCCAAACTGTGGTTTCGGGTTTTCACATTTCCTACTGCGTGACTGGTTGAAGAGACTGCCACATGTTATATTTTGGCATTTTGTCCAGGCAGTCCATTGCGATACTCCTCCATTAACTAAATATGGAAATAATGTTTACTGGCAATAGTGATGTTCTAATCGTTCATTTACTAAAACAGAAAATGTTTTTTTTCAATTTACAGATTTAAAAAATATTTCAAATACCAAGCTTGCTTTTGACATGGCCTCCCTTACTATACTATAACACTAGGACTAAATTGGTAATAATAATATGAGTTACAATACGAATATGAGTTGTACACACGTTGAAAATTTGATTTCAAAAGGTCGCCGTTCCTAATAAAAAGCGTCTCAAACGTGATTTTCCAAAATATTTTAATATTTTAAAAGAAGGTATGATAACGAGTGAGTGGCCTGCAAGCGTCAGTTAGTTTAACTCATTATTAGACCGAATCTACAAGGAAATTTTAATTTAATTTTTGTCAGCCAAGCACAATAGTTATTTAAATACGTAAAGACTTCCTGGTTAAAAGAACCACAAATCGTGTGGTTTTTTTTTTTTGTACTATTTGTTTT
The DNA here is from genome assembly GCA_032270665.1 of Metridium farcimen. Taxonomy (NCBI): domain Eukaryota; kingdom Metazoa; phylum Cnidaria; class Anthozoa; order Actiniaria; family Metridiidae; genus Metridium; species Metridium farcimen. The sequence goes on from JAUPMH010018896.1 coordinate 13,799, forward strand.
AGTTATTTCTACCAGGTTGTTTTATTGTGTATACAATGTGAAGAGTACTTGACTTACTTGGACATGGCTGCTGCCCACATTCCTTGGCCTCTGTCAAGCTACCAACACATTGTCTACCACCGTATTTGGGGCTGGGGTTAGTGCATGTTCGTTCTCTTTTTGTAAATGCCGTGGAGTTGCACGTTTTGGTACAGGGTGACCAAGAAGACCAGGAACTGAAGCCTCCATCAACTAAAACACAAAATTAAGACTGTGTAATCTTAATCTATTTTTTTTATTATTCAGATGGAAAATCTCCTTTTGGAGTCTTAAAATAGTTAAGTTTATTTCGACACAAATTTAATACATTTTTGAAAACTTTACATTCAATATTATAACTTCATATCAAAAACATAACTTCATTTTAAAACATAAAGAACCCAAAAATACTTTGGAAGTAGAAGTAGTTAGAAGTATATTTTTTGCAAGAATATAATCTTCATCGATTTCTTTATTTCCAAAAAGAACGCCTTTTCAATATCCGCTTTTTACATATTTTAAAGATAACAGCCACTTACTTGGACATTTCACAATTGCGCAAGGCTCAGTCTCTACGGTTCCACCGACACATCGTTTCCCGCCATATTGAGGAGCTGGATTGGTACAATTACGATGACGTATCTTGTATGCTCGTTCACCGCATGATGGGGAACAGGGTGACCATTTGGTCCATGTTGAATAACCTCCATCAACTGCAGCAAACATATATGTATTACTTAATACACATAAAGAAAAGGAAAACTGAAAAATTGCATTTAAGTAAAAATTATTATGTCATCAAAAAGAGTATAACCAAATCAAATAAAAACAAAGCGGCGCACACATTGAAGTCGATGCCTTCGAGATACAACAGGTCGGTTAAAACCAACTAATTGATAATTTCTTTAACTTTAGTGACAGGCAAACGTTTTTTTAGCAGCCATTCGTACCTGGACACATCTGCATACCACATTCCTTAGTGTCGTAACGAGGTCCAGTACAGTTCTTCAAAGGAAGACACCATCTTTCACGTTTTGTAACACCATGACCACCACAAGAGCGCGAGCACTTTTTCCAGGCCGACCAGGGACCCCAAACTCCTTTTTCTTGATTAGAAAGAAACATTTTGCTATTTAAAACTTCTTGAGGGAACACAACTGTTTCATTTTGCCATGATTTTAAATCACTATATTGAGCTACGTAGAGTGTTTTCTATCCAAAGAACATACTTTTATGAATATCATAATTTAAAATCATGGCAAAAAGAAACATTTGATTTCTTGATAAGCAATTGTTTTATTGTATTCGTTCTCTTTCTCTTCTTTTTGCAGCCCCAAAAATGTTCATGTGTGTAGTACAGCTGCAAAAATTACAAGTACTGTTCGTGGCTACAAAAATCACCGTATGGACACGTGTAAACGAAGATGATTTTGAAGTTTGCGTATAAAAATTACAGCCTTACTTTAAGAGTTCAATTTTATATTTTGTTCTAAATTATATTCACTATACATTTATTTTGTATGCAATGATGCCTGAATTTGCTAGAATATATATGACGTACAATGCATATTCATTTGACAAATACACTGAATTTCAAGTAAGAATTACTTAAACGATAAACAAAAAATAGTATAAATTAAATTAACTTGAACAATTTATCTTGACGATTACCTTGTTTTATCTGATTGTGCTTTAGCAAATCAGTCTCGCCTTTAATTTTACCAGCGATTATAAAATTAATGCAAGGCTTTAAGTCACACTTTTTCTTTTCTTGCAAAGCACCTATACATGGCTTCCCGCCAGACCCTGAGAAGGGGTTTAAGCATGAACGATTGCGCGTTTTGTATGAGTCTAACCCACACGTGGCAGAGCAGGACGACCAAGTGCTCCAGTCAGTGAGTCGGCCGTCGGCTGGAATGCAGGTGGAATTCAAGGTTAGTTAATGAATATATATTAAAAATACAGTCGCCCCCCTGTACGCGAAGTTCCCACACGGGGACCCGTTTAAAAAGAATTTTGAACCTCTTATTTAGACCAAATAGGTTAACACTTTGACCAAATACGTTTTGACCCAAATCAAAACTTCTGGGGATAAAAACTTTTGTTCCAAAGGTTTTCCACGTGAGGACAAGAAATGTTGTTCCCAAATGATTTGAATTGGGCCAAAACATACATACCAACGCGTTAGCCGATCTGGTCTATTGAGATGCTCAAGTATAATTTGTCTTTACCTGGACAGTTGGCAAGGTGACAGCTTTGATTTTGTTTCAAGAGACCTTCGCATGGTTTTTTTTCTGACATGCATTGACGCATGCGAGATTTGAATCCTAGTCCACAACTTTGACTGCATTCTGTCCAAGCTGTCCAGGGACCTAGGTTTTTACCATTATCGCCCAAGTCATTTTCCTGGGTCGTGATTTTAGCCGGTTCTTGTTTTGACTCTATAGGCGTAGTATGTACGTTTTGCTGAATGCTGCCGCTGTTGTCATTGTTCGTGTTGTTACTTTTGGTTTTCGTTACATCGTTGGTGTTGTTACTTTCAGTTGTATTTATTGCACTACTGAGTTTTGTGAACGTAGAGACGACTTCTTTCAAAACTTCAAATAAGGAAGTAGCTGGCTTATGATGTAATTTTGATTGTGAAGAATTCCTTGTCAATGAGCTCTCTGTGTCCATTTTTTGGAATCCATTGGAAGTATTCTTGGTCGCTAAACGATCAGCAATTGGTCTCTCAGAAGGTTTTGAAGTAGCTTTAATCGGTGCATCATCAGTTACTTCAGTGACAGAAGGCTCACTACTAGGAATACTTGGCTTGGTGTAATTATGTTTTTTATTTTCGAAGGTACCACTAACATTAAAACGTTTTTCTTCGACTGCATAGTTTTTCAACATCTTCAAGCCTGTATTGAACAACTCCTTAACTGATAAATCAACTTCGCCAGAGTTGTCATTTTCTTCCTCTTTGGTATTATTAGAGTTTGTAGCATTATTTTTGCTTGATAACTTGGTATTATTAGAACCACGTCCTGTCTTAACTTCATGTTTGCTGGAATCGTATTTTGTGGTTCCTGGTAGTTTGCTGTTATCTATATGATTACCATGAATATAGCCCGCCAGTAGCTCACCATTTCCAGGTTTTAATTCAGTTTTCGTGCTATTTGAGGTTGTTTCTCTAAATTTACTATCACCGTCATTATTGATGTCTGGTAATTTGCTGGAATTTACTTGCTTGTCACGATTGGTTTCTGTTGATACCTTGTTTATCCCATAACGTTCACTGGTGTTATTGTCATTTGATAAGTTCCTGGCATTGTCAAAACTGTTTCCAGCTAGTACATTGCCATTATTGGATCTATTGCTATGTCCTGAGTAATTAGCTTTATATGATTGATTTTTCTCGTGCTCAGCTAGAATCTCGACAAGTGCATTTAGAGCATGCAAATTTCCCCAATCGAAGTCTCCCAAATGGTTTGTTTTCACTCCATTTTTTGTACTGTTTTTATTTTCTACTTCCCCACTTCCCGAACCAAACAAATCGTCAAAGTAAGTGTTGGTATTGTTCTTGGGGCCATCTTCACCTTCACCCGAATTTTCGTCTTCTGTTTGATCAGCTGCATAACCAACCTGGCTGTTCTCTTCAGGCTGCTTGTTTTCATCATTATCAACGGTATGGAATTGGATGTTCGAATCATTTGGATCATTAGTTGAATCTTCCTCGTTTGTTGTTCTATCGTTACCTTGGTTAGGTGTATCTTCATCGGTAGTTGATAAAGCTTTTCCTGTGGAGGATGCTTTGTCATTCAAAACGTTATTGCTGCCTTGGTGGTCGCTTGTGTCATTGTGGCTACCGGGGAAGTTCTCTGGTATTTCGTTAGTTGGGTTAGCTGTGTCATAACTGCTGTTGGATTGTGCTGTGTTATTTTCTACATTGCCTTGGCTATTTGTGACATCCTTTTCATCCGTCAATTTTGATCCATCCGATTCTTTTTGAGAATTCATACTTTCTGTTTTGTTTTTGGTGCCTGGATTACTGGACTCGTGGTTTGTCAATGTATCAGGGTAGGTGTGGATATCATCTACATGCTTTACACTCGTTAATGCTTTCAGTACTGTATTAGAGTCATTCATCTTTAATATCTCGCCTGCTACTTTTTCAAGATCATGATCATCAAACTCATTTAGATATTTATTTTTGTCCTTTTTCATGGAATCATAATTTCCATCATTGGAAGTTGACTTTGTCGTCTCTGATTTTGTTGGGCTTTTATCATTCGACGTTTCTACACTTAATGATTTAGTGGTTTCGTTTGACTGGACATCAATGGTGTTTGCATTTTCTTGCTGCGATGTATCCGGTGCATCGTCAATAGTATCTATCTCGTTCTCACTTAGAATCAGACCAGAATCAGTATGAATATTTGGCGATGGAAAGCCCTTCTGAACTCTCTCAGTTGATTTCTCTTCCTGTTGATTGTGCTGCTGGTCATGATGGTCTTGCTGTTCAAGCTGGTGGTCTTTCCTTTGCTCTTGTTGGTGTTGTTGTAGTTGCTCTTTTTGTCTAATTTGTTGTCTCGTTTGCTCGTGTTCTTGCTCATTCTTGGACGAGTCAAATGCTTCATGGACAGCTTCGTTGAACATCCTCTCAATCTCTTTGTTTGTATTGTTTTCTTTCTTATTTGAAAAACTAGCAGATTCTAAGTTAGGCTTTGGTTTTTTGGTATTGTCCGGCTTGATTTCCTGAGGTTTCGTATTCTCGTTATCTTTGTTTTCATGCATTTTATCCTCTTTCTTGGATTTTGGAAAGTTTGGATTTTTATTGGGATTTTCTTTTCCAATATTTTTCATAGGAGGCTGCGTGTGACCAACTGTGTTGGGAAGCAAGTGATGAGTTCCATTGGCATTGTTGCTGTTAGGCTTGTTTTTGCTGACTTGTTTTGCGTGATCTTAGAACAAAGATAAATAATGTTAAATGAACTGTATTAAAAATATATATATTTGGTGAGGGTTGGCTATCTGGTAGTTAACGCCAAGTAAAGAATCCAAAGTTACAAGAAGGTAAAACAGTACTAATTTGTTATTTACGAGCATTGTCTAGAAACTGAATTTGAACAAAATGGAATCAGGACCAATACAGATTTAGGTAGTGGTCAGAAAGGGACTTGAACCTTCCACACATGCACTGGATTCCAAAAACAACTATCTGACCACTTGATCAGCCTGCCTGCTATTAATCAAGCATAGCTAAATATTTTAAATCAAAGTTATGAGTAGATTATAATGCGTTAATTCAAAACACAGGAAATTGTTTTGAAAAACAATTGCTCAAGTCAAAAAAGAAACAATGTTCAAGACCAACTTCCTGTACTTTCTAGACTAGACAACTGAACTTAACATAATGTCAATAAAATTTAGCTTTTATTGAATTTTCTTGTATTTTTTTTTTGCAATTAGGGAGTATAGGGATTAAGCTCAACTAAGCTCAAAGGATTAATGTGTTATTTTAATAAAGTCGTTATAAATTAATTGAATTAAGGAAGATAATCTTACTACAAACCTTGACATTGAGGTAGTTTAGTGCAGTATTTGACCTCAAACCGCCAGCCTTTACAATCTTGACCGCCATGGGATGGAGGAGGGTTGGTACAAACACGCATGCGCATTCTGATAGCTTTTGGTCCACAAGCCTCTGAACAATCTGACCAGTCAGTCCAGGAGGTAAAGCCACCATTGACTGGAAAAACAAAATGCATTGGGTACCATAGGTGATAAGATAATATTACTGAAAATATTTAAGGAATAAACCACTTCTGGCGATTGGTATATCGAGGAATATTGTCCGAGGTTGAAAAGATGGTACGAAA